>CAJPDP010171169.1:0-10705 GCA_905336975.1 Bombina variegata variegata | reverse complement strand
TGTGTGTATATATATATAGTTAGTGTATATATATATATATATATATTATTTTTTTATTTTTTTCTATTTAAAAATACTTAGAGCATGTTCCCCTTTGAACATTGGAATGTGAAATATTTACAGTAATTACACAGTTAAATTACATTTGTAAAAATTGAAATTAAAGGGAGGCGAAACCCCACATTTTCTTTTCATGATTCAAATAGAGCATATCATTTTAAATAACTTTCCAGTTTACTTTTATTATCACATTTGCTTTATTCTCATTATATTCTTTGTTGAAGGTGAAACAATGTACTACCTGGCCTACCTAGGTATGTTTTTCAACAAAGGGTAACAAGAGAATGAATTAAATTATATAAAAGAAATCAGCTGAAAAGTTGTTTAAAATTGTATACTCTTTCTGAATAATGAAAGATTAATTTTAAATTAGATCAGAATAGATACTGTATGGGGAGCTGGGTGGCATGGAACTATATTCTGCCTGCTCTGTATTAGATGCTATTTGTTACAGAATGTCCAGAGAAGTGGTTAAAAGCAGTAGTTGATGCCAGATCTTCCCTGGAGCCTGAGCTGCACCTGCCTGGGCTATTATAGGCTTTAGCTGGGTGAAATAAGCCATGTGATCTATTTATCCTTGTTACAGAAGCAATAAACCGCTGACCTGCAATGCACAGAGATAAAGAACCTCACTCGTACACACACAAGCTACAGTAAAACGTGGTGGTGGATACAAGAAACTTTCTCACTGCAGGAATCTAAAATCTAAAGCTCCAGAGAATTAAGTATATTTTGCATACACTTAAAGGGACGCAGTCTGCAACAGCAGAAAAAGGTTTCAGTTCAACAGTGGTGTGTAACAATGATGGACAATGTACTTACAGATGGGGTGCCATATCAATGTTTAAGAAGCCTTAAGATCTGCATATAAAGATATGTCTATTTCAATATAGTTCCTAAAAATGTCTAGTGGTACAAAGGTTGCAGGGTATATTTTCCCCTTCAGATGGCTTTTTTGAGTTGCAGCCATCTTGTTTCCAACCCACCAGAAGTTGCCAAAGTACATATTCTTAGTTCTGCTTTTTCCTAGGAGCCAAAAAACAATTTCAAAGTGATACATGTGACCCTCATGATTGATCATTGCTGGGTTATATTTAGAATTGTCCAGTGGTTCTTAGGTTATTCTAAGGAAATGTCATAACTACTTGAGGAAGTTCCCTACTTTTCATACTTTTCTCTATAGGATGTTATTGGGATAGTCTAGAAATGCCATGAATAAGTATTAAATATTGGAGTATATTTCAATGTTATAAGAAACACATAACAGTCTTGCAAGCTTCCATATTATTCTACAATATTGCATATTTTTTCCCCATCTTATATTCACTACAACAGTTAAAGGTACTGTAACTGAAAATATTTCTTTCTGGACTGGCTGTGCTGTAGGAGAACATCTAAGTTTACTAGACTTTAAATACCCACATTTTCTTTAAACAAATGAAAAAAGGATAGTGAAGCCTCAGCCATTAAATAATAAATCATCATTCTTTGATATCCAAATATGCTGGGTGAGATTTTTTAAAAAAAAATTAGGGTTTCAAAAGCCATGATACTGAACCAGTTAACTGCTCATGAACGGCTGGGGGAACAACAGTGACCGAGTATGAGAAATCCATTGATATTCACTTCACAGTACAAGATGAGCTTTCACAAACAAGACAGGCACGATCGAGACACAAACCTCACTGCGTTAAGAAGGATAACAGTGACAGGCTGAATTGAGTTAGAATATAATCCAGTTAGGAAATCGTTTTATGCAGGCTCACGTCATCTGCAATAATTGAAGCCAAGCTGTCCCTGATCACTGAGTGGTCACGTGACATGGAAGGATTTCTTTTAATTGTTCCATTTCTAAAAATAAAGGGTGCACTTTTGGCAGGGGATGTGGCACATTTAACCCCTTGGTTGCTGGTGAGGTGTGCAAAAAATTGCACTGCTTTTCATTGCAGACCAATATGGAAGCTTTGAGATTTAGCTGCTTAAGGCTTTTGTGATTTGTCACAAAGTATATGTATATTTGACAGGGAGGACAAATTGCACGGTGCATTATAAGGGCTTAATGTAAAATGTTTCTCAAGGACAAGCAGAGATGACAATAAATAAGGGGCTGGTATTACTACACATTCCATTCATAAGGGCAGATGGTTGTTTCAGATGTATGTAATTGTATGCTATATCTGCAGTGTTGTCAAAACCAAGAAAATAAATCATTAATTCTAAAACACCTCCCACAAATGACATAAATTACATAGTACTGCAGCCATGAGTGAGAAAAAAAAGCAGCAGATAAAATTCTTGGTCTAGCAAAGCATTAATGCATGTTTTTATTGAGTAGACAAAAAAAGGTATACAAAGAGCACCCAGCAAGACGGGCTTATATAAGGAGATGAGCTTATACAGAGAGAGAGATGTTTATCATTTTTTATGGTTGATTAGTGCTAGATAATAATAATAATCTAGCTCTAGCTACAATAATTGTGTCCATATTAAGAATATTCCTATTACAATAGTATTAATAATTGAATCAAAATGTTCAGTTATATTATCTGGCGTAGCTGGCTGTGGATTTTCTGTCCAAACTATTTTTATATTAGCCACTATTGATAGATGGATCCATATAGATACACGCGCGCACACACACATGAATCATTCTAATGCAAAAATAATATGCTCTAAACCATTAGAATGTTATTTTTTGCTTTACTAATCCCACAATGGACTTAAACTCATAGGTAAAGTCCTTCTGGGGATCAACAAGTATTGCAGCTCCTTAGAAGGATGCAGACAGTGATTGGCAGCTGTTTTCTGATTGGCACCTGCAATACTTGTGACTATCTGACAGGGGCATTATGTATTTAACCCTTTTACAAGGTTTAAAAACATAATAAGCCAGGGTTGGTAACAGTAACATTGCATGCTCTTGCAAGTTAGAGCACATTAATTTAGCACTTTTTCATTGGAATGTCCCTTTTAGTGTAGCTATGTGCAATCTGCACACAACATGATACAATCCTGCAATGTTAAAGGGACATTATACACTAGATTATAAAATGTTTAATTATGAATGATAAAACAACTTTGCAATATACTTTCTTTACTTTTTTAACCTTATTTTCCTTTAATCTAAGTGGATGTTCTAGTCCTGAAAATTTAAATACCACATGGAAGGCTTTGCAAGCCAATCCCTGCCAAATATATTGGCTTTTTTATAAATAAGCAAACTATTGGGTGAAGTTTCACTATTTGAAAACAATGGTTAATCTTTTCAATAAAATTACAGAAAAATGTTTTAATTACAAGGTGTTTATAGTCACTTTAAAGGGATGTAAAAGCCAATTTTTTTTCTTTCATGATTCAGACAGAGAATACAAATTTTAAACAAATTTCCAATTGAATTCTATTATCTAAGATGCTTCATTCTCTTGATATTATTTGTTGAAGAAGCAGCAATGTACTATTGGGATCTAGCTAAACACATCAGTGAGCCAATAACATGAGGCATATGTGTAGCCACCAATCAGCAGCTCCTGAGCCTACCTAAGTATAATTTTTAATAAAGGATACCAATAGAACAATACAGATAGTATAGAATTAGATAACAGAAGTAAATTGGAAAGTTATCTGAATCATGAAAGAAAAAAAATATGGGCTTCATGTCCCATTAATTTAAATGGACTTTTCCAGGGTAAAGTCTTATAACAATAAATTGACATTAAACGGATATGATTAAATAGTAAATACATGCTTGAGATAATTATGTATCCAAAGCAGGGATTAGCCTTAGGTTTAGCATAAAAGGTAAATGCATTTTTTACAGTTATATTAGTTGTCTAAAGTGATATTAAACAGTGCTCCTTTTGTTAAAACAAACATCTGAAATCTAAGTAAGCATAAAAGGAAACATATTGTGTTAAAAACAGCAAACAACTCTTGCTAAATAAGCACTTAGAAATTATTAGTGTAGTCACTGCCTGCAGCTGGATAAGAGAGCAGAAACAGAACAGGTCTACTGTCACATGATTTTTGCAGCAATAGTCCTCTACTGAGCATGGGCAAAAAACTGATTACAGGTAGAGAAGATGGATTCTAACAACATTTCAAAGGAAAATCTGCTCCTTTGCCTTCTTGTAGAGACCCGAGCCCCTTTGTGGGGTTGTGACAGGTAGTAATAGGCCCTTCACAAATTAAGTAAAAAAAAAAAAAAAGAAATATTTTTAAAATGATGAATAATACATATTGTAATGATTTATATTAATTATAACCCACTGCTTAGTGTTTTTTTTTATTACATCAATGAACCAGACTGTTTTATTTCCCTTTAAATATTCAAGATATAAATGTAATGTTTAGCTTTCATAAAGTACTCTAGTTTCTATAAAGTAATGGGAGCCACCATATTTGAACACGTTTTTTATTTAAAGGGACATTAAACCCTTTGAGATGGTAATATAAAATGATACATTGTGTGTGTATGTATATATATATATATATATATATACATATATATATATATATATATTTATAAAAACCTCTGCAATATATGGTCATTATTTATTTTGCCCCTTCTCCTGTAATTCCTTTCTGAAATTGTAAGCTTTTTCGTTCCTGTTAAAAATGGAAGGGCAGAACATTGGTTGCACACTCTAGTGACCTATTTATAACTGTCCCTAATTGTCCTCAGCAGAGAAGTTAACCTAAGTTACAACATGGCAGCTTCCATTGTTTTATAGACACTAAGGGGCATATTTATCAATGTGCGAGCGGACATAATACAAAGTAGCCGCAAATTGATAAATGCCCATTTATCATTGCACCAGCAGTTCTTGTGAACTGCTGGTGCAATGACGCCCCCTGCAGATTAGCAGGCAATCGGCCGCTAGCAGGGGGTGTCAATCAACCCGATCGTATTTGATCGGGTTAATTTCTGTCCGTGGCCTCAGAGCAGGCGGACGAGTTATGGAGCAGCGGTCTTTACATCAAGCTCATTATGCCCCAATAACTTTACACTTATTTTGTCAATATTTAAACAACTAATGAAAAATGAATCTACATGTTATTCTCACACTAATCTTTTCTATGAATGCATCATTCATTCTATCTTGCATTTATTTAGTATTTAATGTCCCTTTAACTCTGTCTTCAGCTGAAAAATATTAGGGAGTGATGCAAACAGGCAATAAAATACAATTTGTGCAAACAAGGATTTGTGTAAACCCTGTTGAATAATCTTATGTTCCACCAAACCTTGTTTGCACAGTCTCTTTTATTGTCTCTTTTCTATCTTGTTTTCAGAAGGAGAATGAGATAACGGGAAAACTCAATTTCAAACATGGTGGCGTCTATTACCTTATGGAATTTAGAAAACCAACAATTACAGGAAAAGGAAAAAAATAAATAATGATAGTATATTGCAAAGTTGTTGCTTTTTTAAATACACATAATAAAACATTTTATATTACAATATCATAATGTTTAATATCCCTTGAATTTCTGTTTTCAAATCACATAAGGGGTTAAATTACCTTTCAAGGCACGCATTTCAAAAAAACAAATCTAACCAGTAGTGATTTATTTCATAAATAAACAAACCCTCCATCATCCTTTTCACAGAAGCAACATGTTTTTAGGTGAAACAAAAGCAGCCATTTTGCTGTAACACACAAACTGGGCTTACATTTAAAATGTAAGTCTTATCAGTACAGGATCTTTTCTTTACACAGCAAGTTATTTTTTTCCGGATGGCTACCTTGAATGACTGTGTTTTATAATGACACTGGAAATATAGGTTATTCTTGTTTCTTTTTGAAATTCTCTGCATTTTTTTAAAAATAACTTGCTAGTTGAATTATTTATTTTGCACAGGCAATGCTTGAAGCAACATTCTGTCATTAACAGAGTCCAAAAGCCAAAAATCCAATTGTGCTAAGTAATCTGGTTCCTCAAAGAATTCTTAGTTCATTACTTGCATGCAGACTCTCAACAAATTTGGCATAATGCTTTAGGTGCTTACAGTCTCTCCAATACCCCTGAAATTGAACTTGGCATTTTGTTTAATCACACATAGCCGTTCTATTTATTTTTAACAATCTTCCCCACAGTTAAATAGAATTTAACCTACTGAAAATCTTTAGTATGACAGCAAGATATTCTCCAAGTGTTCAGATTTGCTTAAAGGGACTATGCCATCCTTTATATCCAAACACAGCTTTCAAATATGTTTTGTTTTGCTTCATAAAATGTAAAGTAAAATCACTTTAAATGTACATTGCATCTAATATAACAGCATCAGTAAAGTTCTTCTTGCTAATACCAGGCATTAGTTGCTCCCTGCTAATGTTCAGTGGCTGATATATAAAAATGCTTATTGTGCCTATCAGCAGATGAGCATTATTAGGAATTATAAAACAAATATTGCTCTGTTAGATTAAATTACATTTTTAACAGCTTTTTCATCACTTGTGTCAAATAAAAAATCAGTATGCTTTAATATTGTTCTGGGTGATATAAAACTTTTCAGTCAGTTATTAAAGGGCCATTATAGTCAAAAAAATTACATGCTGCAATCCATTAGAGCATGTCATTTTAAGGCTATTGACACTGCAGCACTGTGTGTTTAACCCTTACATTGGGGTTAAACACACAGTAGAAATACCACCCAGGACTCACAGTGCACTGCTGGTCCCGAACATAACTTAATGCTGATCCAATCAGCAGTGCTAGTTGCACGACTCACGCACACACACACATATACATGGCCAAAATGTCACCAATCAACACCTTCATAAGAGCTGACTACAACAGTGTGACTCTAGGCTGGGCCCTCTACCCATTTGATCCCTATAAATATTACCTATGTTTATAGCGCTGCAGAATCTGTTGGTGCTCTACAAATAACCGATAATAATAATAATGATCTAAAGAACCCAGTGTAGAGAGTCGATGAGAGGGGGCAAAACGTAGGAAAAGATCATTATTGGCCTTTACAGAAACACATTGCCAAGGATACTGGGGCAGAATTTAAAAAAACTGTATAGTAGAAATTATAAGTCGATTTTAATGTGGAAAAAAAGATCCCTGTAATGAGAACTTCCACTAAGCTTACTTTCAGTGAGACATGCACATAGATTGTCTGGCAGAATTATATAGAATTAGTGCATCAGTATTGTTCATAGTTTATCCTTCTTCTGTTCTTGTTGATGTATGCTCATTGTCTTTTTCTTTCTTTTTTTAGGCCATTCAGCTGGAAGTTAACAGATGAACGGAGAGCAACTGTGCAAACTGAGAGAAGCCACAACTAACAACACAACAGTCATCCTTTCCCAGAGCTGTAAAAAATCCAAGAAACTCTGCCAAAATCCTACACCCTTTCAGTGACTTGAAATAGTTTTCCTCAAAAAAGAGGGTTATTACTCAACATTGCAGTTTATATTGATTGGAGTAGATAAGTTTGCAATCCTGGCTAATGAGACTGCTGCATCCCCGTCGATGGCAGGAGACATGCCATTATAGTAAAATTACTGTACCTTTATCTGTAAGGATATCACTTATTAGCAGACGGCTGGACAGAAGCACGTTAAATGCTAAGATTTGCACTCTTTGTTTGTTTGGTCAATTTCTCATTTTGTTAAGGGCCTTTTGTTTATTGGAAACCAGAAATGGGCCTACAGACATTATTTTGGCCCAGAGACTGGGTGTCATTCTTGAAATCCTGGATTCTGTTTGCACTTGGACTTTCTCTACAGTTTCCACAATCCTTGGCATGTCCAAGTGTGTGCCGCTGTGACCGGAACTTTGTTTACTGTAATGAGCGGAGTTTGACCTCAGTGCCTCTTGGAATACCGGAGGGTGTAACCGTGCTCTACCTCCACAATAACCAAATTAATAATGCTGGATTCCCTGCGGAACTGCACAATGTCCAGTCAGTGCACACGGTTTACTTATATGGCAACCAGTTGGACGAGTTTCCAATGAACCTTCCTAAGAATGTTAGGGTGCTCCACCTCCAGGAAAATAATATCCAAACCATTTCAAGAGTAGCACTAGCTCAGCTTCTGAAGCTGGAAGAACTGCACTTAGATGATAATTCCATCTCAACTGTAGGGGTGGAAGATGGAGCATTTCGAGAAGCAATTAGCCTAAAATTGTTATTTCTGTCAAAAAACCACTTAAGCAGTGTTCCAGTAGGCCTTCCATTAGGTTTACAAGAGTTACGGTTAGATGAAAATCGAATTGCTATAATTTCGGACCAGGCATTCCAAAATCTTACACATTTGGAGCGATTAATCTTAGATGGCAATCTGCTCAGCAACAAAGGAATAGCAGATGGCACATTTAGTCATCTACCCAAACTTAAGGAGTTTTCAATGGTACGTAACACTTTGACCAGTCCACCCACTGATCTCCAAGGCACCTATCTGGTAAAGCTGAACCTGCAGGATAACCAAATCAACCACATACCAGTAACAGCTTTTGCCAATCTGCACAAGCTCGAGAGATTAGATATTTCCAATAATCGTCTTCAAGGGTTAACACAAGGAGTCTTTGATAACCTCAGTAACCTGAAACAGTTGACTGCACGAAATAACCCCTGGTTTTGTGATTGCAGTATTAGGTGGGTTACAGAATGGCTTAAATCTCTTCCAGCAGCGATAAATGTCCGTGCTTTCATGTGCCAGGCCCCTGAACAGGTTCGTGGAATGGCTGTCAGGGAACTGAATGTAAATCTGTTATCATGTCCAACTACCACCCCAGGTTTGCCATCTGTTACACATGCTCCTCCAACAATAGCTCCAACTACATTTCTCCCAACAACTTTTGTCCCTCTGCCCACAGAAATAACTACAATCCCAACTCCAACAGCATCAATAGCCCCTACTGTGCCTGATGTGGAGGTAATCATTGATAAGGTGACACCTCCAATACGAGAGAGACTTCAACTCTTCATTCACTTTGTAAATGACACCTGCATCCAGGTCAGCTGGCTGTCCTTTATTTCAGTGATTTCCTATAAGCTTACTTGGGTTAAGCTTGGGCACAGTCTGGTTGGGGGTATTGTCCAAGAGCGGATTGTTAGTGGAGAGAAGGAACATTTGAGCCTTGTTAATTTAGAACCTAAGTCAACATATAGGATTTGTTTAGCTCCTCTGGATGCTTTTAATAACTATAGAGCAGGTGAAGAAACTGTCTGTGCAGAGGCAACCACTAAAGCCTCTCTCTTAAATGGAAGCAACAGCCCATCCAGCCATGAACAGCCTACAACGCAGAGCTTAGGTTCTCCATTTCTACTGGCGGGGTTAATTGGGGGGGCTGTCATTATTGTACTTGTTCTACTTCTCAGTGTTTTCTGTTGGCATATGCACAAAAAAGGTCGCTACACATCCCAGAAGTGGAAATATAACCGGGGTCGTCGGAAAGATGACTACTGTGAAGCGGGCACCAAGAAGGACAACTCCATTCTGGAGATGACGGAAACAAGCTTCCAGATTGTCTCCTTAAACAATGACCAGCTCCTTAAAGGAGGTTTCAGACTGCAGCCAATTTATGCCCCAAATGGGGGCATTGGTTACACAGACTGTCACATCCCCAATAACCTGAGATACAACAGCAGTGTTCCAGACTTGGAACACTGTCATACGTGATAACGTTCAATTTTGGACACAGGTAGATGCCAAGCTACAAAATAAAGACTAATGCAAATTTGCGAATATGACAAAGACACAAAAATTACATTTGATAAATGTTAGCAGATGCATTTGTGCATCAGAATACTCTGTAATTTATACGATGTACTATATAATGGAATTTAAAAAAAGTGCTATCTTTTCTATTTCCAGTCCATTGCAAACAGTTTTGTAACTCTTTGCTTTTTAAATCTTTAAAAAAATGCCTAAGTACTGTACAGGGTTGTACAATAATAACCCATTTGCCATGATAAAAAAAAACAAGCCTGCTGTGTTTCTTTTTGTATGAAACCCTTATCTTCTTTTAGTTATGTGATTAAATGGCAATAATTCAATATTCTAGACAACATTTTCAAATGCAAGTTATTAATTGTGTTTCTAGTTAAAAAAAGAAATTAATTATAGACATATGCTAGTTTTTTTTCAGTTTGTTAAAGGGCCAAACTTAAGTGAAAAATAGATCATTATTACAGATTAGAAAGAAGCATTTTGGTATGTTTGAAAGCTTTGTCTTAATCAACTTCTTTATATCCAAATTATTTATGATGTAAGAAATCTTCTGTTTCTCTTTGTATAACAAAGCATTACATTGCTTTCACTTATTTCACTTATTTGACAGAGAAAGGTACTTTGAAGAAGTCTCAAAAAAAAAAATAGGAATAAATTTAGAGAGAAATTATAGAGGAAATAGTTGAACTCCCCATATTCATTACCAGTGCTGATTCTAGTGCTTATGAAGAAGCCGTTGCACATAGGGTCACCACCTCAGCAATATTTTCCTGGACACTTATAAGTTACACATGCTGCAGGGTGTGCAGAGGGGAATATGAATTGTACCTGTGGATAGCACACGAATAGTGATCCTAGACAGCATCTATTCATGTTCCTCCCTGCATACCCTCCAGCATGTGTAACTCATAAGTGTCCATGAAAACATGGCTGAGGTGGCAACCCTAATTGCACAT
>CAJPDP010170985.1:0-10135 GCA_905336975.1 Bombina variegata variegata | reverse complement strand
CATATCTATTAGTTCTATACAGCCTGTAGCATATCTATTAGTTCTATACAGTCTGCAGCATATCTAATAGTTCTATATAGCTTGCAGTATATCTATTAGTTCTATATAGCCTGCTGCATACCTATTAGTTCTATCTATTAGTTCTATATAGAAAAAAAGGGAGAGAATGGGATAGCGCTAAAAAATCTGAAGAGAAGTGATCTGTCTGCACATGTTGTGTAAAAGCGAAGTATTTACTTTGTATCTAAAATGAATCTGGTCCTAAATATAGTGAAATCAAAAATTGCTATTTGGCAATATATAATGATGTATAAACATCAAAAGTGTTGGTAAGGTGACATAGTGTAAGTTATATAACTTTGAATATGAATATATAGCGTGTCTAACAAAAAGTGGAACATATACAAATCAGTAACGGGAATCTAACGTGATAATAATAATGTGTCTAACAATAATAAGTAATAAATCAATATTTATTAAAATAGATATAAACAGTATATATCTGATGCCGGCATCGATGGTGAAAGAAAATTGTGTAAGCAGAAGTCCTGGTACTTTGAAAAAGTTCCGAAGTGGTTATAGTAGAGTGAGTTTCTTGGATCGATAATAGAGGGTAGTTCCCTGAGAGGTGGTATAACAGTTAGACGTAAACTGAGACTGGTAACGGATTTCCTCAAAGTTCCAGATATTATAAGTTGTGCTATGGCAACTTACTAGAGATGTGAGTAATCTGTTATGGATGCTAAGACGATTAAGGCGATACCTCACGGTCTAGATGTCAATTAGTTCTGGTGTTGAGGTCAAATCCAAATGAATCGACCATAAGGGAACACATGAAGTAGTTTGTAGCAGGTTGTTACAAAACGTCCGTTTTGGGGATAGAGCACTTGGTGGGCTAGTAGATCCTGGGACAGGGATTACACATGTGAAGACTATTCATGAAATTTTAAATAGCTCGATGTACCTGTCCTACTATAAGTCCTTACCAAGTCTTTTCAAATAAATAGTAGTAGTCAGTGTAAGCAATTCAACGCATTTCAGCCGCCTGGGCCTTTATCAAGATGCCCACTGAGATCTCCATCAGATTTAAATAGCATATACTATGTTTTGATTGGCTAGAGTTAACAGCCAATGTGTGCTCATTTTTGTCACTCTATAGTGAAACACAATAATACAATAACGTCTGTAAAAAGTTAAACGTTATACATTTTATACTTAATACTAAACAGTTTATAATACACTAAAAATATTCTGTGTGTATGTGGAAAATAAAATAATGTTAGTTTACTAAATTTTGTATATGTAAATAAAGTGCAAATGCGAACTGAATAACCTACAATTAAACGTGAAGATTTCCAAGGGAAAGTATATATAACTGATAAAAGATACGAAAAAGTTCCGAAAATTAGTGGAAGATAATAAACAAATAATTAAAAAATAAAAAAGAGGATGTATATAAAAATATATATATGTAGTAATAAATGATATATTTAACTCATAGATGCCCAACATATTTTTGTCATCTGTAGCAACAGAAATAGTTTAATATATATTTCTTAATATAGATATATATTTTTTATGGGAATATATATAATTTATTATTAATTCTTCTTCAACTAGTGTAACTAATTAATAAAGTATAATTCGGGAAATATGTTTACATATAGTTATGTCTAATTGGGAAGAGGGGCCACTGTATAGAATACTTTCCTCAAATAAGGGTAGAGGCTAATGATCTTTTTTGGATAATAATGTATTCATATTTCCTCCTCTTATTCCAAAGTTAAGTTTTTTTATGCCCCAGTATTTAAAGTCCTTCAAATTTCCTAAATGTATTTCTTTAAAATGAGAGTATAGATTAGTTTCTACAGATTCATGTTTTATTTTGAGGATATGTTCACATATCCTGTCAGGTAGCAACCTGCTAGTTTGACCAAAAATAGAATAAATTACATGAAAATTGAATACAGTATATTATATTCTTATCTGAACATCTAATCAATTGATTAATCTTGGTTACATAACCGGTATTAAATGATCTTATTTCTTTAAATTTAGTACTGAATTTACATGCTTTACATGTATTACATGGATAGAAGCCAACTAATTATTTTCCCCTAAGGTCTCTGTCTATATGAAATCTATTCTCTTCATATTCACTTGGAGACAGTATATTTCTAAGGTTCTTTGCTTTCCTGAAAATGATCTCTGGCTGTTTTTTTACTTTATTACCTAATATATGGTCTTGTCTGATCAAATACCAATGTATTTTGAGGATTTTTTTTAATTTCAGAATGTTGTGAAATGAAGTCAGTAATAAATGGTATAAAAAGTAATCTTGATTTTTTATGTTAGTAGTTTTTTGTCTATCTTTGGGTTTCAAGAGTGTCTCTCTGTCAATTTTCACAATATCTTATTGTGTTTTTTTATATTATCTTTGGGTTATAACCTTTTTCTACAAATCTTGGGGTATGTATTTGAGATTGTGAATGGTAACTCTCCAATGAGGAACAATTCTTTTTAATCCTCATGAATTGACCTTTGGGAATATTCGATTTCCATTGGTCTAAATGGCAGCTCTCAAAGTGTATAAAATTGTTGGCATCAATTATTTTAAAGTGTGTTTTAGTGTGTATTTTATTTTCAATAATTTCCAGTTCTTTATCTAAAAAATGGATCCTTTGGCTGCTGTATTCATGAGTAAAAGATATGCCCATCTCATTAGTGTTCATGTCTACCATAAAGGTATCCAAGAGTTCAATATCACCCCACCAGACAATAAAGATGCCATCTATGTACCTACAATATATATATATTTCTTCAAAGTGTCCCATTAATAAGTTAGCATAGCTGGGGGCGAACCTTGTGCCCATTGCGGTACCTTTGATCTGTAAGAAACTTCCTCTTTTAAAAGAAAGCTATTATTGTGAAGAATGAAATTGATACACTCTAATAAAAAAATATTTTGTGTTGGGGTAAATCTTTATCTCTGTCAAGATATGTTTTTACAGCTTTTTGTCCAGTATGATGTGAAATATTCGTATACAATGAATTGACATCACATGTCACTAGGACATAGTTGTCATGCCAATCTAGATTTTTTATCTGATTTAAAAAATGTGTAGAATCACGTAAATATGCCGGTAAGTCAATAACGTATTTTTGTAAACAATAGTCTACATACTGTGATAAATTTGATGTAAGGGACTCAATCCCTGAAATTATGGGACAGCCTGGAGGTTCTTGTAAGTGTTTATGGATTTTTGGTAGAAAATAAAAGGTGGGAGTCTTTGGGTATGGTATGGATAAAAATTCATATTCAGATTTATTAAGGATACCTTTAACGCTTGCATCTTTGAATAGAGTCCCTAATTTTAATTCCTGTTGTTTTAGGGGGTTCTGTTTAAGATTGATATAATTCGATTTATCTTGTAGTAGTCTGTTAGATTCTTTAATATAATAGCTGGTATCCATTATAACTATACCCCCACCTTTATCAGCTGGTTTCACCACTATTTCTTTATTAGTCTGTAGTTCTTTTAATGTTTTCATTTCTTTATTATACAGATTTTTTTCTAATTGGTTTAGTTTGATCCAGAAGTTCTAAGTCTTTTTTGACATTTTGTTCGAAAAGTTAGATATGTTAACTCTTTTCGTGTGTTGGAAAGAATATGAATTTAGCCTTTAGGTTTGTATGGATGTAATTGTCACTATTATGTGTGATTGTGTTTTGTATAGGATTCTTTAAAAAATATCTTTTTAATGTCAACTTTCGAATGTATTGATTAATGTTAATTAGGGTTTCAAACTTATTAAGCTTACAGGTTGGGGCAAAGATTAAGCCTTTGTTCAATACTTTTTCTTGGGTTTCACTTAGAGTGGTCTTACTGAGATTAAACACTCCTGACATTTTTTTAATCTGTTTTTATCTTTTTAGTGTTTTGTTTAAGGGTTCCTCTCCCTCTTCTGCCTCTAGTCTTTGTTTTCCTTGTTTCCACAAAATCTCTTGAGGTCCCCGCTCTTGCGGGGGATTCTCCTAAAAAATGCACCTCAGGGAAATTGTCTCGCAAGGTAGTAGTACCCGGATATCTCCTATTTGAATATGATCTATTCGCATTAGGACAGTCTTGAGTCCATATAATGTCTCTCTCTATGCGTCCCAAAATTCCTATCGTCATTCAGATTTTGTTCTCTGAAAGGAGATGTATATCGATTATAATGTTGTTGTGTATGCCATTCTCTATTTTCAAATGGTTTATTAGTGATAGTATTGTTTTCTCTCCAATTGGTTCTGGGATAATTTCTTCCTGTTCTGGGGTAGTTATTATAGTAATTATGTGTTCTATTTGGGTATTGGTGCCTATTGCTATGAGTTTGTTGAATAGAGTCAAAATGTTTATTTTTATTTTTTGGTGTATTAGTATTTTTCCCTTTACTAAAAATATGACTAACTCTTTTCTGGGCTTATGTGAGTTAGTGTTATCACTTTTATTTTCATAATCATTTAAAAGTGGATTTTCATCTGTAGTGATATCCTCATCTTCCTTTTTATAATCAGCTAGATCTCTATTGAATTTGGATTTTTTTGGGAGATAATATTCCCTTTAAATTCAGAGATCCTTTTGATAATTTCTGATTGTGTGTATTTGTGTTCCTCATTTAGCTCTATAGTGCTTAGTTTATTTCTAGATATTTCAATGTCTTTCTTCATGTCAATTAGTTGTATATTTCTTGCCTTAATTATAATTTTCATTAGGCTAATTGAAGCAGTCTCCAATGTTTCAAACCATTCAGTAGATAGTTGGTCAGGTAAAGGGAAGATACAAGTTTTCTTAAGTCTAAGGCCTCTCGGTACCATTTTAAGGTCAATATAACTCTGAATGTATTTGGTTTCTAACACTACAGATGAAAATCCACTTTTAAATGATTATGAAAATAAAGTGATAACACTAACTCACATAAGCCAAGAAAAGAGTTAGTTTATATTTTTAGTAAAGGGAAAAATACTAATACACCAAAAAATAAAAATAAACATTTTGACTCTATTCAACATACTCATAGCAATGGTCACCAATACCCAAATAGAACAAATAATTACTATAATAACTACCCCAGAACAGGAAGAAATTATCACAGAACCAATTGGAGAGAAAACAATACTATCACTAATAAAACATTTGAAAATAGAGAATGGCATACACAACAACATTATAACTGATATACATCTCCTTTCAGAGAACAAAATCTGAATGACAATAGGAATTTTGGGACGCATAGAGAGAGACATTATATGGACTCAAGACCATATTACAAATCATTTCAGAATAGAAAACATACCTCTAATTTTTCTGACAAAGATCAATACTCCTACCATCAAAAATAGGATCTTGATAATAGAGCCAACAGGAATAATCTATATGATTCACACACTGAGAATCCAAATAAATCATATAATCATAATCAAAATTGGAGAATACCCTTACAGAATAGATTTTCACCATTACAACAGACACTTTGTCCTAATGCGAATAGATCATATTCAAATAGGAGATATCCGGGTACTACTACCTTGGGAGACAATTTCCCTGAGGTGCATTTTTTAGGAGAATCCCCCGCAAGAGCGGGGACCTCAAGAGATTTTGTGGAAACAGCAAAACCACAAAGAAACCAACAAGGAAAATGAAGACTAGAGGCAGAAGAGGGAGAGGAACCCTTAAGCAAAACACTAAAAAGATAGAAACAGATAAAAAATGTCAGGAGTGTTTAATCTCAGTAAGATCCCTCTAAGTGAAACCCAAGAAAAAGTATTGAACAAAGGCTTAATGTTTGCCCCAATCTGTAAGCTTAATAAGTTTGAAACCCTAATTAACATTAATCAATACATTCGAAAGTTGACATTAAAAATATATTTTTTAAAGAATCCTATACAAAACACAATCACACATAATAGTGACAATTACATCCATGCAAACCTAATGGTTAAATCCACATTATTTCAAACACATGAAAAGAGGGAACATATCAAACTTTTCTAACAAAATATAAAAAAAGACTTAGAACTTCTGGATCAAACTAAACCAATTAGAAAAAATCTTAATAATAAAGAAATGAAAACATTAAAAGAACTACAGACTAATAAAGAAATTGTGGTGAAACCAGCTGATAAAGGTGGGGGTATAGTCATAATGGATACCAGCTTTTATATTAAAGAATCTAACAGACTACTACAAGATAAATTGACTTATATCAAACTTAAACAGAACCCCCTAAAACAACAGGAATTAAAATTAGGGACTCTATTGAAAGATGCAAGCGTTAAAGGTATCCTTAATAAATCTGAATATGAATTTTTATCCATACCATACCCTAAGACTCCCACCTTTTATTTTCTACCAAAAATCCATAAACACTTACAAGAACCTCCAGGCCGTCCCATAATTTCAGGGATAGAGTCCCTTACATCAAATGTATCCCAGTATGTAGACTATTTTTTACAAAAATACGTTATTGACTTACCGGCATATTTACGTGATTCTACACATTTTTTAAATCAGATAAAAAATCTAGATTGGCATGACAACTATGTCCTAGTGACATGTGATGTCAATTCATTGTATACGAATATTTCACATCATACTGGACAAAAAGCAGTAAAAACATATCTTGACAGAGATAAAGACTTACCCCTAACACAAAATAATTTTTTATTAGAGTGTATCAATTTCATTCTTCACAATAATAGCTTTCTTTTTAATGAGGCCGTTTATTTACAGATCAAAGGTACCGCAATGGGCACAACCTTGTGCACTATTGTAGGTACATAGATGGCATCTTTATTGTCTGGCGGGGTGATATTGAACTCTTGGATGCCTTTATGGTAGACATGAACACTAATGAGATGGGCATATCTTTTACTCATGAATACAGCAGCCAAAGGATCCATTTTTTAGATATAGAACTGGAAATTATTGAAAATAAAATACACACTAAAACACACTTTAAAACAATTGATGCCAACAATTATATACACTTTGAGAGCTGCCATTTAGACCAATGGAAATTGAATATTCCCAAAGGTCAATTCATGAGGATTAAAAATAATTGTTCCTCATTGGAGAGTTACCATTCACAATCCCAAATACTCACCACAAGATTTGTAGAAAAAGGTTATAACCCAAAGATAATAGAAAAAACACAACAAGATATTGCAAATATTGACAGAGAGACACTCTTGAAACCCAAAGATAGACAAAAAACTACTAACATAAAAAATCAAGATGACTTTTTTATACCATTTATTACTGACTTCAGTTCACAACATTCTGAAATTAAAAAAATCCTCAAAAGACATTGGTATTTGATCAGACAAGACCATATATTTGGTAATAAAGTAAAAAAACAGCCAGAGATCATTTTCAGGAAAGCAAAGAACCTTAGAAATATACTGTCTCCAAGCGAATATAAAGAGAATAGATTTCATATAGACAGAGACCTTAGGGGAAAAGAATTAGTTGGCTTCTATCCATGTAATACGTGTAAAGCATGTAAATTCAGTACTAAAATTAAAGAAATAAGATCATTTAATACCGGTTATGTCACCAAGATTAATCAATTGATTAGATGCTCTGATAAGAATATAATATACTGTATTCAATGTTCATGTAATTTATTCTATTTTGGTCAAACTAGCAGGATGCTACCTGACAGGATACGTGAACATATCCTCAAAATAAAACATGAATCTGTAGAAACTAATCTATACTCTCGTTTTAAAGAAATAGATTTAGGAAATTTGAAAGACTTTAAATACTGGGGCATAAAAAAACTTAACTTAGGAATATGAGGAGGAAATATGAATACATTATTATCCAAAAAAGAAGCAGAACTCATATTTAATTTCAAAACCCTCTACCCCCATGGTTTGAACTAAGAATTAGATCTTAGTTCACTCATCTAGGATGATCATTAGCCTCTACCCTCATTTGTAATGAGGAAAGTATTCTATACAGTGGCCCCTCTTCCCAATTATACATAACTATATGTAAACATATTTTCCGAATTATACTTTATTATTTAGTTACACTAGTTGAAGAAGAATTAATAATAAATAATATATATACCCATAAAAAAATATATATTAAACTATTTCTGTTGCTACAGATGACAAAAATCTTTTGGGCATCTATGAGTTAAACATATCATTTTATATCATAATATCCCTTTAATCCTTTTTATGAAAACATTTTTTCTAATTTTTTTAATATTCCTACATATATATATTTTTATATACATCTTCTTTTTTATTTTTTTATTATTTGTTTATTATCTTCCACTAATTTTCAGAATTTTTTCGTATCTTTTATCAGTTATATATACTTTCACTTGGAAATCTTCACGTTTAATTGTAGGTTATTCAGTTCGCATTTGCACTTTATTTACATATGCAAAATTTAGTAAACTAACATTATTTTATTTTCCACATACACACAGAATATTTTAGTGTATTATAAACTGTTTAGTATTAAGTATAAAATGTATAACGTTTAACTTTTTACAGACGTTATTGTATTATTGTCTTTCGCTATAGAGTGACAAAAATGAGCACACATTGGCTGTAAACTCTAGCCAATCAAAACATAGTATATGCTATTTAAATCCGATGGAGATCTCAGTGGGCATCTTGATAAAGGCCCAGGCAGCTGAAAAGCATTGAATTGCTTACACTGACTACTACTATTTATTTGAAAAGACTTGGTAAGGACTTATAGTAGGACAGGTACATCAAGCTATTTAAAATTTCATGAATAGTCTCCACATGTATAATCCCTGTCCCAGGATCTACTAGCCCAAAACGGACATTTTGCAACAACCTTCTACAAACTTCTTCATTTGCTCCCTTATGGTCGATTCATTTGGATTTGACCTCAACACCGGAACTAATTGACATCTAGACCGTGAGGTATCGCCTTAATCGTCTTAGCATCCATAACAGATTACTCACATCTCTAGTAAGTTGTCAGAGCACAACTTATAATATCTGGAACTTTGAGGAAATCCGTTACCAGTCTCAGTTTACGGCTAACTGTTATACCACCTCTCAGAGAACTACCCTGTATTATCGATCCAAGAAACTCACTCTACTATAACCACTTTGGAACTTTTTCATAGTACCAGGACTTTCGCTTACATAATTTTTGTATCAGGTACAATGATACTTAGTCACTCATATTGCTTGTTATACAGCACCTTCATTTATATGCAAATGTTTTTAAATCATAAATAATTGTTTTTAACTTATATTTGACATTTTTGTAATAATTTTCTTTCACCATCGATGCCGGCATCACATATATACTGTTTATATCTATTTTAATAAATATTGATTTATTACTTATTATTGTTACACACATTATTATTATCACGTTAGATTCCAGTCACTGATTTGTATATGTTCCACTTTTTTTGTTAGACACGCTATATATTCATATTCAAAGTTATATAACTTACACTATGTCGCCTTACCAACACTTCTGATGTTTATACATCATTATATATTGCCAAATAGCAATTTTTGATTTCACTATATTTAGGACCAGATTCATTTTAGATACAAAGTAAATACTTCGCTTTTACACCCCATGTGCAGACAGATCACTTATAACAAGTTATTAACTTTTCGATTGTGAACACGGGTTTTCACTTAATCTCTCTTTATATTTATAGTCATAGACACATAAATTCATATTACTTCTCTTCAGCTTTTTTAGCGCTATCCCATTCTCTCCCTTTTTTTCTAATTTGGTGATTAGTTTGGAGGCCTGATCACTTTACTTTGGGATTAGCATATAAGAGAACAGAGTGTAGCATCTTTAAATAAACTCCCCCTATTTATTAGTTCTATATAGCCTGCAGCATATCTATTAGTTCTCTATCTATTAGATCTTTATAGCCTTCAGCATATCTACTAGTTCTATATCGCCTGCAGCATATCTATTAGTTCTATATCTATTAGTTCTATATAGCCTGCAGCATATCTATTAGATCTATATAGCTGCAGCATATCTATTAGATCTATATAGCCTGCAGCATATCTATTAGATCTATATAGTCTGCAGCATATCTAATAGTTCTATAT
>CAJPDP010170762.1:0-10734 GCA_905336975.1 Bombina variegata variegata | reverse complement strand
CCTCTTCCGTGTTTTGTATATATATACATACATATGTATATCCACCCACAAGCATATTTGCATAGCCACACATACACACATATGTATAGCCAACCATACACACATAGCCACCTATACACATATACGCATAGCCACCTAAACACATAGCCACCCATACACATATACGCATAGCTAACCATACACATATATCCATAGCCACCCATACACATATACGCATAGCCACCCATACACATATGTGCATAGCCGGCACCTAAACAAATAGCCACCCATAAACGTATAGCCAGCCATACACCTATATACACATAGCTACCCATACACACATATACACATACTTGTAGACAGACACTTTGCTGAAACTGACCTCCACCTATAACAGTTCAACATTCTGACACCCAAAGTAGCATACAAAAATCTTCATCTTGCATGTCCCCTGTGCACAACTCAATAATTCTCATTCTAATAAAACACCTCTCAGAGACCACTAACATACCAACTTCTGTGCACCATTGTCCAGCACACATGACAAATGATCAGATTGTGCAGTAATGGCAGCTAAAAAGTAATACAAATGTTTATCAAGGACAGTAGCAGGAAACGTTAATGTGAATGATGCAGTGTTCCTAGCTTCCCTCTAGTGAGAGTAACTCCCATGTCTGTGATCGGGGGGCAGAGAAATAATGACATGACAGTATTGGACATAATTATAGTGACCAAGACGCTAAAGATGGCACCATGATGCCACTCAAATGATATTGCCGTTTCCTTTACCCTCTATGGCTCTAGGTATAGGAGATACAACAGCTTGTGTGTATCTGCACAGAATATTCAAGAATTGTTGTGTCTGAAGCAATGTGTCTGTCAATCAGTGCATAATCTGTACAAGAGAAAATAAAAATAAAATGTTCATACATTGTAAATGGCCAGCAGCCTAATAGGCCCATCTGTATAATATCATAAGCCTCTTCTGTGCTGTATGTCGTCTTGTTTTAGCAATTCATTTTATTTATGCCAACTCAGGGCGAGTTTACATTGCAAACGTTAAAGGGAAATTAAACACTAAATAAACGCTAGATATAATGATGTGTTTAAAGCAAACATTAGCCAGCGAATAATACACAGATGTATTTTTTTATTATGGTAGTTGTTTAAATATTGAACAAAATGAGTGTAAAGATTTAGGACCTGATTCTCTAAAGGTCTCTGGGCTGGTGAGATTCTATAAGAGTGAAGGAGATGCATACATTACAAAAGTGCACAATTAAAATCGTAATTTAAAAATCATACTAAACAAATAATTGAACCATGTACACAAACATACACAGGGACAAATTGTATTAAGGTGCATCAAAAATTGTAACAAAATTTTCACCAAAAATCGTATTTTATCAAAAGCATAAATTTGAATGGAAATTACACAGGAAGACGTCTTATTAAATATCACAGCATAAAATGTATATTAAGTACACTGGATGTGCAAAAAAGTGAAAAACTTAGAAATTCGTACATATAAGTACAAAATACAAAGTGTAATTGGTTTTTTTGTAGAATGGGCGTTCCATGTGCGTATATGAAATTTTCTATCAAATCCCAGATTAATTCTCTAAACATTTCCACCCTACAGTACTCACTGTTTTTCTTGCAAATGAAAAGATGTTGAGGTTGTGACAAAATACTTATATATATAAAAACATATGCATATGAAAATATAGGCGATTGTAAGATGCTATACGCAAAAAAGCAGAGTAATGTAATTTATATTTGATTTCATTTTTTAATTGCGTCCCCTGCTCACTGCTAACTTTGCCCTACACAGAGAAGTGTTCCTTTCCAGCGCCACTCACAGTAACTGCCCCTTTTATGAGATAATTCCACCAGGGCAGCATGAAATTCTTGAAAAAAAAATCAAGAATTACATAAATAATAAAAGTATACTGTAAAGCTTTTATGATACATATATTAAAGATGTTTATATTACAAAATCAAAGTGTTTAAAGGCCTTTAAAATAATTTGTCTGGTATAAAAAATGTTTGCCGTTCACTTTTCTGTAGGTTTACATACGTATTTCAGTTTTTTAAAACTGTTTCAAAATTTTGTCAGGCGTTAATATTAACCCTATTCAATTTATATTTATTATTCTGCAAATCTGTAGTTTTCTGATAAAAAATGTGTTTCTCAGGAAAAGTTTCTTAGCAATTCTAATACAATAGTATAAAAATGATTTTGTACACACACCCTTCACCTGTGATGGACTGAGTCATAATACATATGCAAATATATTTTCGAATATTTAGGGCCAGATAACAAGTGGAGCGCAAAATATCACTTTAGCTAAAGCGAAATTTGGGCTCCACTTTGAATTACAAGTTTACAGCAATGCGAAAGCGAGCTTGCGTTTGCATTGCTGGGAACCATTGCATTCACGAGAGCGTGCGTCCATAGGCTCCTAAGCAAAGAGGTAATTAGCGCAGCGATGGGCAGCAGTTCGTAAATGTATATGTATATGACTAAACACATATATATTTATGTGTTAATATCTGTATAAACACATATTAACACATAAATATATATGTATATATGCATCACATAGTAACACATAAATATATGTGTATATGCATATACATATATATTTACTGGGAACACACAGTCCCCATAGACCGCAATGTAAAGGTACTTTTCAGTGCTGTTTGTTTTTGTTTTTTTGTAACACCCCATTCAAACCAACTTTTAAGCCCCAAAACTGCCTAGCACAGTTTTTTTTAATTTAAAAAAAATGCAACTTTTTAAAAAAAAAAAAAAAAAAAACTATAATGTCCTCTATTTTGAGGGCATTTGGGGAACTTTTAGAAAATTAATCAGAAATTAATTGCTACAAACTTGCCTATTTGTGGGAGCGTGATAATTTTTTGCTCCACTTGTAATCCAGCCCTTAATAAACTATTTAATTAGAATTGCTATGCATGGTTAATGTATTATTTGTCATGGCCTCAAGTAATATCTTTATCAATTCTTTATTACTTTATAACATTTCTGATTTAATATATTTTATGTTCATATTTAAAATATTATATTCTGTCCCTTTATACCTAGCAGAGATAGACACAAATGTAAACACATTACTGTCAGCAAACGGCAAGCCAAAAGATGTTAATGGATTTAATTTGCACTGAGTGAACATTAAAATTCAACAGCTCCCATTGACTTCAATGAGACTGGAAAAAACCTCCTGCTACCACAATGTTTCTAAGGCAAAACACAGTTCCAACACATTTGTAAACTGCTGACGGGTGCCATGTTTTCTTGACAACCATTTCAATATCTATGAGCTGTATGTTGCATGTGAGAGGTTGTCTATATTCTGTGCTTTACCTCTCTAAGTGGCCCTGTGACTCTTATTCTATGATGCCAGCAACTTGCCAGCTTTTCAGGTCCCTTTAAGTCTCTTTCTGATTATGAGCCCATCTCCGCTTGTCTCTCACTGTTTGTGCCCCTGTTGCCTTGTATACTTCTGACAACCCTGACAACAGATACGTACCCATTGTCCACTACTAACAGAGCCGCATTACTGGGAAAGCACCCCAACGTAGCTGCGGCACAAAATACATGGAGGGCAATACAAAACTTCCCATCTTCACCCCTTGACTTGCCACTGACCCAAAATCCAGTATGCCATTGGGGTAAAAAAAAAAATCCTCCCTTACAGCCTTATAGAGATTTCTCTTTCTTTGTGTATAGCTTTTTTAATACAACTATGTCAGAGTTTGTATTAAAAGGGTGCATTTATCAGTCAATCTCGTTTCATATATTAACATTAACAGTATACAACTGAAATGTACTTATCAGGCACATCCCAAGTCAGATTTGGCTTTTGTATTTAGCACTGAATTGTAATGAGATACTTATGTGTTTAGTGAGTTTATAGGTATCTACAAACTGACAGCTGTCATGTACTACGTCATTAGCGGTGTATCTAAGACAAGGCTTGCCAAATACCAGGTGCCAGGTGATCATAGCAAATTAAATTTAGGACCTGGCTCCCTGCAATTTTCCCCCAGCAAATGATGACATGACTGTCCTGTATAATTTCCTTATCCCCACATTATGTAGGCAGGGTCTATATCCTCAGCTTCTTTACACATAGCAGGCACAACTAGCAGCAGGGAAAGGTATCAATTACAGGGTGCATTGCCTCAGGTCTTGGCCATCTTTCTGTGTGTTTCTGACAATTAAGATGTTCATCACTGTTGTATGAATTACTGGTTGCTAAGTGGTTAATCACTGCTCTGTTTTAGCAAGCTCCTTAACATTTATTAATGCTGTTTTTGTATATGACAACCAAGCAGTAAATCAATGAGTTCTCAGTGGTATGTGGTTATAGATTGTATTAATTGTACCACATCATGTGTGATATCCCTGATTAATTATAAATGCATTAAAATGTACCATTGTGAAGCCCCATCCCTAAAATGAAAGAATAAGGAGCACTTCAATCTAATTAAAAATAGGAAAACAGAAATCACCTGTAGCGGCATAACAGCCAGCTGTTATATTTTTATTTCTTAGGAACAAAAAAAATGTTTAGGTGATCGGGGTGGAAACTTTCACGCTCTTGTACAAAGAAGGGAATTTAGTTGATTATTAACAATACACACCTGTTTTGTATTTGCTATGAATTTATCTAGAGTCTTGTGGGCTTTGTAGGCTGTTCCATGAGTATTTTTAAATAAATTTCCTTCAAATTTTATGCAATGGGAATAAATGTGAACTAACTATACTTTTCTTGATTATTTATTTAAAAAAGATATACACAAGAAGATCGGCACCTGACACGTGTTCATGGTGATGATGGTCTTAGTGTTGAAAAGAAAAAAAAAAGGCTAATGAAGTATTTTTTCAGTCCTGCTTAGCAGCAGCTGCTGCACAATAGTATAGTGCGGATATACTGTACAGCTTCCTCATGCAATGCACCTTTAATGTCCCTTTAATGTCTGAAGGACCCTTAGAGTATTTTTTGTGTTGTAGGACCCATAGGTTTGGAGTGGCTGTTTTTGAGGTGCTGTAAATGAAAGGGACAGTAAACACCTTGTTATGTAATTACAACATTTTTCAGCATTCTCCAAATAGATTAACATATCAATCTGAATGTTATTAAAACAGATTAACACCTTGTTTTCTGCGGTTGTTTTTCAATTGTTAAACTCCATGCACCACTATCCTTATTTGGAGGAGCCAAAACAGGTTTGAGTCTGTTGACAGCTGGACTTGCCACTGACATTGTGTTAACAAAGTCTCCATTTTTGGCTTCAGCAGAATTGATAAGATAAAAAAAAACTGCAGTCAGGGTTAGGCTTGTGAAGTTAAAGGGACAGTCTACTTAAAAATGTTTGTTGTTTAAAAACATAGATAATCCCATTATTACCTATTCCCCAGTTTTGCATAACCAACACGGTTATAGTACAATACACATTTTACCTCTGTGATTACCTTTTATCTAAATCTCTGCAGACTGCCCCCTTATCTCAGTACTTTTGACAGGCTTGCATTTTAGCCAATCATTGCTGACTCTTAAATAACTCCACGGGAGTGAGCACAATGTTATCTATATGGCACACATGAACTATCAGTGTCTAACTGTGAAAAACTGTTAAAATGCAGATAAGAGGCGGTTCAAAGGCTTAGAAATCAGTTTATGAACCTACCTAGGCTTAGCTTTCAATAAAGAATACCAAGAGAACAAAGCAAATTTGAGGATAAAAGTAAATTGGAAAGTTGTTTAAAATTGAATGCCCTATCTGAATCATGAGAGTTTAATTTTGACTAGACTGTCCCTTTAAATTACAGGAAAAGGCAGCAAAATAAAGAATGAAAATTTGCTGGTTGGGCTTGGTCCAAGGACACTTGCAGGTAGGAGGATGCCTTTGAGCGCCTTGGTGTACCCGTGGAGATGAAAGTTGAGAAAAACCCATTCCCTCAAAGCCTCTTTAGAATTTGAAGTAATGCATGAATGTTTGTTTGTGCTAATGGTGTTAAAGACATATTGAAAACATACCAGGGCCCAGGGTAGATGGTGCATTAATAAGTCCATGTTTCCTATAACAGAAATGTATTTCAATTTGTGTGGAGAGAGAATGATAAACATATCTTCCTAAAAACCTGTGTGCTTGTTTTTTCTTCTTTTTCTTTTATTGTTTGTTGATTTTAGATTTTTGTTAATAAAATTATTTTAAGTATCTGTATTTAAATTCCCACTAATTTGTTTATTTATTGTTTTACTGAAAGCTCCTCCTTGTAGAGGCTCAAGGCTTAAAAAAAAATGTGTGTGATCTATTTTATTACTTGGTGCCAATGTTTGAGACAGTATGTAAGGATGACCACTAGGGAGGTGAGAACATGTATAAAATAGCACTTAGATTATATCACTCACGACAAACCTTGCTCAGCTCTATCTCACAACTTTATAAGTGTATTGGATATATACGCTCAAAAGTCAAGTACTGTTAGATTGTAATTCAGAGTTTTATATTACTAACCAATGGTGAATAAAAGGAACTTTTTTGTATAATATTTTTTTTAACCTGTTTCCCCTGGTAATGTATATGACTAGAGTTTATAATTATGGCCCAGTTGCTGGTCGAAATGCGTTAGGCAATACTCCTGTATTGTGCAGTTTGGATTTTTAACATTTGCATCAAATAAAATGTATATGTTTTTTAGTATTTCTTTACTATAGCTGATACACAGTTTACTGTAACTTTAGTTTGCCGTAATACCTAAAAATAGTAAATTCCCATTAAATATTCCTTTACAGGTCCTGTAAATGTGCTACTCTGCACGACAAGCATTTAATGGCAGCTATGTATGAAAAATTGTGTGCAGCCATGAAAAATTTGGTTTGGCTGAAATTTTCGGAAGGGAATATTTGAGTAAATTAGTTTCCCCAAATATTCTTTGGTTTCACTATACTGAATATTCATAGAACATTTACATTAATTTAAGTTAAACAAATGAAAATGTTCCAAAGCTACAGTGGAAAAAGTTCACCTGTAGCAATACACTTACCTTTAGCGTGCTGGAGAGCCGTGACAACGGCTTCTCTTCTTCACAGAGCTACAGAGTTGTACTTTCTATCTGAATTTTAACTTTCACTTCCCTTTAAGGTAAGAGGTTTTCATTAGTGGCACCATTAATTTTAATAATCTCACTTTAGATAACAATCACCTAGATTACGAGTTTTGCGCTAAACAGGGTGTGAAACTAACGCCAACAAAGTTGCGTTATTTTACTCTTCATAGCGCTGCCATTACAAGTTACTGAAAAGCCTCCTTGTGCATGCGATATGGTGGCGTTAAGCTCCATACCAGACAAAATCCAAGGGCTAATTTGACGTGCTCATGCACGCTTTCCCCCATAGGCATCAATAGGGAGAGAGTGTTAGAAAAAAACTAACACCTGAAGTGCGGAATAAAAAATCTCTGTAACGCAACCCCATTGATGTCTATGGGGAAAAAAAAGTTAAGTTTAAATCCAATACCCTAACATAAACCCCAAGTCTAAACACCCCTAATTCACAGCCCCCGACATCGCTGACACCTAAATAATTTTTTTTACCCCTAATCCGCCGCTCCCGACATCGCCGACACTAATAAAAGCTATTAACTCCTAATCTGCCGCTCCCCGACATTGCCGCCACTAAATTAAATGATTAACCCCTAAACCTCTGGCCTCCCATATCGCCGCTACTAAATAAACTTATTAACCCCTAAACCTCTGGCCCCCCACATCGCTGCCACTAAATAAAACTATTAACCCCTAAATCGCCACCCCCCCACATTGCAAAACATTAAATTAAACTGTTAACCCCTAAACCTAAAACCCCCCTAACTTTAAATTAAAATTACATTATAATTATATTTAAATAAATAAAAACTTACCTGTGAAATAAAAATAAACCTAACATTAAACTATAAATTTACCTAACATAAATATTCTAATAAAATAAAAAAAATACTACCAATTTGACCTAAATTACAAATTTAAAAAAAACCTAACACTACGAAAAAAAAAAATCTAAAATTTACAAAAAATGTTTTGAACAGCCAATAGAATTTCAGAAGCTCTCATCCTATTGGCTGATTTGAATTTGAAGAATCAAATCAGCCAATAGCAATGCAAGGTACACCATTTTGAAATGGCTACCTGGCATTCAACTTCCGTGTACTGCGGTGACCGTATGAAGAGGACGCTCCATGCTGGATGGGATCCATGTCCAGGATAGTTCCACTCCGCGCCATCGGGATGAAGATAGAAGACGTCCCTGAGATGGATGAAGGTGTCGCCACTGGATGAAGACTTCTTGCCGCTTGGATGAAGATGGATGTGACTTCAGGAACCGTGAGTAGATTTTATGGGGTTAGTGTTAGTTTTTTTTTTTTTTTATTAGGGTGGGTTTTATTTTTAGATTAGGGATGGGCACTTGTAAAAGAGCTGAATGCCCTTTTAAGGGCAGTGAAAAAGAGCCGAATGCCCTTTTAAGGGCAATGCCCATACCAAACCCCCTTTAGGGGCAATGGGTAGTTTAGGATTTATTAGAGTTATTTATTTTTTATTTTGGGGTGTTGGTTGGGTGGTGGGTTTTACTGTTGGGGGGAATTTGTATTTTTTTACAGGTATAAGAGCTGTTTAACTTAGGGCAATGGCCCTTTTAAGGGTTATTGGTAGCTTATTGTAGGTTAGGGGGTGTTTTTATTTTTTTAGGGCTATTAGATTAGGTGTAATTGTTGTTATTTTTGATCATTTCATTTATTATTTTTTGTAATCTTAGTGTTTTTTTATTTTTCGTAATTTTAGTGTTTATTTTTTGTAATGCTAGATTTTTTAAAAATTTTTGTATTTTGTAATTTAGTATTTTTAATTGGTAGTTTTTTATTTTATTAGAATAGTAAGGTTAGGTTAATTTATAGTTCAATGTTAGGTTTATTTTATTTCACAGGTAAGTTTTTATTTATTTAAATATAGTTATATTGTAATATTAATTTAAAGTTAGGGTGGGGTTAGGTCTAGGGGTTAATAGTTTAATTTAGTGTTTTGCGATGTGGGGGCCCGGAGGTTTAGGGGTTAATAGGTTTATTTAGTGGGGGTGATGTTGGAGGCCGGATGTTTAGGGGTTAATAATTTTATTAAGTGGAGACAATGTCGGGAAGCGGTGGTTTAGGGGTTAATAACTTATTTAGTGACAGTGATGTCGGGGAGCAGCGGATTAGGGGTGTTTAGACTAGGGGTTTATGTTAGGTTGTTAGGTTTAAATGTAACTTTCCCCATAGACATCAATGGGGTTGCGTTACGGCGATTTGCCGTTCTGCACTTCAGGTGTTATTTTTTTTTCTAACACTTTCTCCCCATTGATGTCTATGGGGAAAGCGTGCACGAGCACATCAAATCAGCCCTCGGCTTTTGTGCTGTATGGAGCTTAACGCATCATAACGCACAGCACAAGGAGGCTTTTCAGTAACTCGTAATGGCAGCGATATGTAGAGTGAAATAACGCAATTATTTTTGCCGTTATTTTCGCACCCTGTTTAGCGCAAAACTTGTAATCTAGGCGATAGTTAGGTTGTATAATTACTGATGATTTTTTTGCAAGAAAGGTGTCAACCCTGAGGCCAATAGTTTCCTACGTTTGTCTCACTTTTGAACTGTAATAATAAGAGATATTTCTTGGTACACAGAGCACTGGAACAAATAAACACATACACTTGTGTGTAAAATTTAAAATTATTTTATTAGTGCCATCATTTTTTTCTCTTCATGGTTCTGCTTTCGCAAATACTCCCTCTCCACCGATAGCAATATATTTATGTTTTGTTGGCAATGATTCTGGAGATTATCCCTTTAAAAAAAATAATGGAATCAATGTATGTATTGGGTACTTGTAAAGCACGGCTAATCACCCGTAAGGGTCTCAAGGCGCTGCTCATTTTATCGACCTTAGAAGGAAGAAAGGCTGAGTGGACCTCGCCGGGGATCGAACCTGCAAACCCTGGGCTGCTACAGAGCTCAGCCACAGTGCCTTAGCATGCTAAGCTATCTGTCCAGCCAATGGTCCTGGGCTCCTATGCCGTGGCCCACCTTTCTGGAGGGAGGGGAATAAGCACAATTTTTAGAGATATTTTTTCAGTAAAAGCAATCATAATTAATAATCAATGTATAATACAATACTGTTTTATTGTTTTATTCATTAAACATTCTTTGGGATATTAAAAGTTTAATGTAATGTCCCTTTAATTTCCTTTGTGCTATATTTCTCAAATCTGCTCCTTATTTATATAAAGGGGTAAACCAAGGATGATCTCAAAAAAAGCAGATATGCTGACACATTCATTGCAATGGGCTAATATGGCAGATTCTTATGATCTCTTATGATTTATGTTGAAAATCAACAACAAGCTCTCTAGAAGCACAAGGTAGTGCTATGAAAAAAAGTGCACAAATGAATTAAACAAAAAATGTTTAATGGAAAAATAAACAATAAATAATCATGAGAAGAAAATAAATCAAGAGTTAATACTTCAGTCCAAAAGATGTTCAAAGCTGCCCATCCTAAAAAAAATCCTAAGTCTAACCCCAAATAGGTACTCACCGTTCCTGAAGTACGGCGGAGAAGGTCTTCTTTTCCAGACAGCTCCATCATCTTCTATCTTCATCCGGAGCGAAGGCGGAGCGGAGGTGCGGAGCTGGCT
>CAJPDP010170694.1:0-10619 GCA_905336975.1 Bombina variegata variegata | reverse complement strand
ATCAAGTTCTTTACCGTTGTCTATATATATATATATATATATAAGGATACAGATATGTATATAGGAATATATATTTAAAAACACTAAGAACATTTTCATTTTCTCCTATGTGAAGAACATTGGAATGTAAAATATTAACAGCAAATACACAGTAAAATATATATGAAATATTGAAATTGTTTTCAAGTATTTCAGTGGAAAGGGCTTCAAAGTCTGTGTGTATGTGTATGTATATATGTGTGTGTATATATATATATATATATATATATATACATACAATCCCAAAAGGTAGAAGCACTCCTGGTATACCAGAAAAGGCAGTCAGCCTGTGTTGCCCTGGGTGCACCTCAGTAAAGATATACAGTCCATAGAAAAGGAGGTCACTCACAGGGTCTTGATACCAATTTACCAAATACTTTATTGATGTTTCGGGGTTTCCCCCATTTTCAAAACAAGTGCAGCAATAACAACGATAAAACTCACCCTTTTGTAGCCTGAACCCTTCACCATTACTGCGTTCCGGGCCCCGTCCCGGAAGTTGCCGACGTCACGTTATCCTCACGTCACAATCTTTGTCGTCATGGCAACCAGACGCCAAGTCGGGAGTGTCGATGTGCCTAAAAACAATAACAGAGTGAAAACATGGGGTATATGGACTTGTTGCAAGCATGCACAGAGGGGGATACATAATGATAAGCAAGAAACATTGAACATGTACCCAATAACAATAATTTTTAGGAAAAATAGCAGCATAACATATTAAATGGCATCACTAATCTGAATAACTGAATATCATATTAAATAAATCACTAATTTGAATGACTGACATCAGATAGGATTAGAGACATTTAAGAGTATATGAACAGGCCAGAATTACTAAATGAGCACTAGAATAAGAACTACCCAGAAGGTAACATACTAAATAAGATAAAATAATTGCAACATACTATCTATCTGACTAAGAAGGCAGCTGGAGATATATGATCCTGCTCACAAGGCTTAATGGATATGGAAACATATCGGACAGAGAGGTCCTAATGCTGTACCACAGTATTGGAGCTCATATTCTACATAAAGGCAGAGGACTGCAGAATTATAAGCAACAGTGCCAGTCCAGGTGTACGTTAAGTCCTCTAGGGGCCATGGTCCCTAGATTAAAGATCCATCTGGATTCTCTCTGGAGTAGCATCTTGGCTGTGATCGATAATGATGTACTTTAAATGAGACACCCTATGCCCCGCTTCCGCGAAATGCCTGGCCACTGGTTGTTCTGATGTGCCTTTCTCAATGGCTGCCCTTATGGCTGAACGATGGTTGGCCATTCTCGTCCTAAGGTCATCCACTGTTTTTCCCACATAGAACATACCACACACACAGTGTTGTAAGTATACTATGTATTTGGTGGTGCAGGTGACCCAATGTTTTATTAGATATTTCCTGGTTGAATAAGGATGGCTAAACTTGTTCCCGGTGGTCAGCCCTCCGCAAGTGGTGCAGCCAAGGCACTGAAAGCAGCTGGTTTTAGCCTTCAGCCAAGTGGTGTTAGTATAGCAGTCTCTGGGATCCATTTTAATTAACTGATCTCGAAGAGATCTAGCTCTTCGGAAGCCGATTCTTAGCGGAAATGTATCCTTAAAAGGTAGCTCCTTATCTGTAGTTATTAAGGGACAGTTATTTTTTAAAGTCTCTGCAATACCCTTTTTGCCCAACGTAAAGGTTGTTGTAAAAGTCATCCTCTCCTCTTTAGCTGGTGCCTTGGTTTCAGTCAATAGTACTTGTTATGTATCTTTTTCACAGAGTGCGTTGCTCTTGTTCAGGGCTTTTCTTTGACAACCTATCCGTCTAAACTTCATTTCCATCTCTGCCATCTGACTAATTTTCAGGCTCTCATCCATATTATTATGGGCAACCCTCTTGAACTACGATGTAGGTAAGACCTTCTTGAGACTAGGTGGATGACAGTTTGTAGCGCACAAAATGGAGTTTTTATCAGTAGGTTTGCTGTATAGTGTAGTAATAAGTATATTCTGTTTCTTGACAATCCTCAAGTCCAGAAAATCCACTGAGTTCTGATTGTATGTAACCTTAAACTTGACAGTTGGATGAATCCTGTTTAGTTCCTCAAACTATATCAGGAGGTCCTCCTCCGTACCTGTCCATAAAAGGAATAGGTCATCTATATATCTCTTCAACAGGTCTATCCTGATATCCTTGAATAGGTTGGTTACTTCTGACTCAAATTCAGCCATAAGTAAGTTGGCGTACGATGGGGCCACGTTTGACCCCATTGCCGCCCCTGCTATTTGTAGGTAGAATTCCCTCTCGAATGTAGGGGTATTTTGCCAATTGTCTTCTTATGGCTGCAATGCCCTCCTGGTGTGGGATCACAGTATATAGGCTGGTTACATCTAGTGTGACCAGAATCACATTATTTTCCAGAGGTGGGAGTTTTAGAAGTTGTTTAATCGTGGTAGAAGAGTCCAGCAAAAAAGAGGAAACATTACGGACCAGAGATTGAAGAATATGGTCTACATATGTGGCAATAGGTTGCAACAGAGAGCCTATAGCAGACACTATCGGTCTCCCCGGTGGTTCTGTTAGATTCTTATGCACTTTTGGTAACATATACAGTACAGGTATTATAGGGAATTCAACTGTCAAGTATTTACTGGGGCTCTTATCCATAAAGTTGTTGGTATAGAGAGCCTGTATCATCTCATCCAGTGTATTTTTGAAGCTTCTGGTGGGGTCACCACTTTAAAGGCTATATGTATCCTTGTCTTGTAATTGTCTCATTACTTCTTTTTTGTAATCAGAATAGTCCTTTGTCCACCTCCCTCAAAACAATTGAGGTATCCTTTGGTAGCGTCTTTAGTGCTTCTCTCTCCTTTATGGTTAGATTATGTCTGTATTCATTCAATACTGTACATTCTTTGCTAGTTTCTTGCAACAGAAATCTAGAGAAGGTTTTAATAGATGGATTATTACTGTTGGGATCATAAGTACTTTTGCCTCTAAATCTCCTCTCTTCCCCAGTCTGCATTCCAAAATGTTCTCTTAATCTTAGTGATCTGGTGAATTTTTGTACATCCACATATAGATCAAAGGCATCTGGAGGAACTAAACAGGGTTCATCCAATGGTCAAGTTACATACAATCAGAACTCAGTGGATTTCCTGGACTTGAGGATTGTCAAGAAACAGAATATATTTATTACTACACTATACAGCAAACCTACTGAACTCAATTTTCTGCGCTACAAGCTGTCATCCACCTAGTCTCAAGACGGCCTTACCTACATCGCAGTTCAAGAGGGTTGCCCGTAATAATACGGATGAAAGCCTGAAAATGAGTCAGATGGCAGAGATGGAAATGAAGTTTAGACGGAGAGGTTATCATAGAGAAGCCCTGAACAAGAGCAAAGCACTCTGTGAAAAGATACACAAAAAGTACTATTGATTGAAACCAAGGCACCAGTTAAAGAGGAGAGGCTGACTTTTCAACAACCTTTATATTGGGCAAAAAGGGTATTGCAGAGACTTTAAGAAACAACTGGCCCCTATTTGGCCACTGACAAGGAGCTACCCTTTAAGGATACTCTACCACCAAGAATTGGCTTCCGAAGAGCTAGATCTCTCCAAGATCAATTAATTAAAACGGACCCCAGAGACTGCTATACGAACACCACCTGGCTGAAAGCAAAATCTGGTTGCTTTCGTTGCCTTGGCTGCACCACTTGTGGGGGGGCTGACCACAGGGAACAAGTTTAGCCATCCTTATTCCACCAGGAAATTTTAAATTAAAACATAGAGTTACCTGCACCACCAAATACATAGTTTATTTATTACACTGTGCGTATGGTATGTTCTATGTAGGAAAAACAGTGGATGACCTTAGAACGAGGATGGCCAATTATCGTTCAGCCATAAGGGCAGCCATTGAGAAAGGCACATCGGAACAGCCGGTGGCCAGGCATTTTTCAGAAGCGGGGCACAGGGTGTCTGATTTAAAATACATTATTATCTATCACATCCCTCCACCTCCGAGAGGTGGGAACAGAGCCAAGATGCTACTCCATAGAGAATCCAGATGCATCTATAATCTAGGGACCATGGCCCCTAGAGAAGTCAATGTGCACCTGGATTGGCACTGTTGCTTATAATTTTGCTAGTTCTATATCTTGAGCTCTAATTACAGTGGTACAATACTAAGACCCCTCTTATTACTATGTTCCCATAGTAATTGAGCCTTGGTAGTCAGATGTCTAAAAACGACTGTAGGTGTTCACCCAGTTTGATGGATAGTATGCTGTATACATTTAATACTAATTTAGTATTATATAGTCTGTTTAGTCCTTATTCCAATTGTACATAGTTAGATCTTGTTAGCTCCTACACTGAGGTATGTCTCTAATTATATTAGATGTTGTTTATGTATATGATAGTGGTACACCATATTAGTTGTATATCTATTATATATGTAAGTTGCCATTCTACATGCTAATTTCTATTTGTCTCAATATTATGCATTCAGCCTATCCCTGTTTAGTACATGTGTTTAACAGTATTCTCTTAAGACTATACATCCCCTCCCTGTGATAGCTTGCACTGGTACATACACTCCTTGTTTCACCGTGTATTATTGTTTTTAGGCACTTTGATGATCCCAATTTGGCGTCCAGTTGCCATGATAATGAAGATCGTGATGCGAGGGTCATGTGACGTTGGCAACTTCCGGGACACGGCCGGGAATGCCGTAATGGTTAAGGGTTCAGGCTACAAAAGCGTGAATTTTGTTGTTATCATTGCTGCACTTGTTTTGAAAATGGGGGAAACCCTTGAAACATCAATAAAGTATTGGGTGCATTTGTATTAAGACCCTGTGAGTGACCTCCTTTCCTATGGACTGTATACAATTTTGCTGAGGGGCACCCAGGGCATTGCAGGCTGTTTGCCTTTCAAGTTTTACCAGGAGTGCTTCTACCTTTTGGAAATATATATATATATATATATATATATATACACACACATATACTGTACATACATTTTAGGCCTTTCCATTAAAACACCTTGTGATATACCATATACCTTTGAAAAAAAATATCTGAATATTTTTAATCAGATAGTGTAAATATGAGTGTAACAGTTTATTTTAATGTATTTATGTTGGGTTAGTTGCACATTTTTTTTAATTCTTACTCTTTACACAAGGGGGTAGATTTATTAAGCAGCGGATGCTGCTTTCTACGCCCATCGGCAAAAAGTTAAAAAGCAGCGGTCATCAGGTGGCAGACTTAAATCATCCCGATCCAATCTGAATGGGACGATTTACACCCCCTGCTAGCAACCGATTGGCTGCCGGTGAGCAGGGGGCGGCATTGCACAAGCATTTCACTAGTGTATGCTGTCGGCATTTAGCGAGGTCGAGCGCGCATGCGGTCTTCAGTTGTGCAAATTTAGTTTGTGCTGGTGTGGCCGCGTTTACTTTCAACTTGTAATGACCGGATTACAGTTAGCATGTCACGATGTTGTATCTAATGATATTGCACCACTTGTAATCTAGCCATATGTGTTTAAGCACAGTAATGAGACTTTTGCAGCACAAAAAAAATCAGAATAAAATGACCCCATATTTTTCTTTCATAATTCAGATAGATCCTACAACTTTATAAAACGTTCTACTTTACTTATGTTATCAAATTTGCTTCATTCTATTGGTATTCTTTGTTTAAGGAGCAGCAATACAACCACCAATCACCAGTTAGCTCCCAGTAGTGCATTGCTTCTGATGCTGAACCTATGCTTTTCAATAAAGCATACCAAAGGGAACCATGTAAATTTGATAATAGAAATACATTTAAAGGGACAGTATACTATAAAAAATTGTTCCCTTAATATGTTTCCAATTAAAAAAAAATTCCAGCTGCAGAGTATAAAATATATGAGATTTGCTTTTTTAAGGTTTATTTGTGTATATAAATTAGCTGATTTTGTGTTTTGAAGCCACAACCTAATAAAATGGGTTGAGCTTGTAGGTATAATCATATCTGATTACTTTATCACATTGTGTACATATACCTGCTTCTTTAGCTTATATCTGTCCATAAACCAATCACCAATACTTGAAGAGAACAATGGAAAATTAACATTTTATTACCTATAACCCACTGGGAGTGTAATTTCTTCTACTGGTTGTATTTACACAGCTTGGAATTGAGGCCAAAAACTTTTAGGATGGGTGGGGATACCACAGGCTAAATAAACTATTTAAAATAAACTAAGGGTAATGGAAATACTTGTAAACAATTTAATACACTCGAGCAGGTAAAGTGGATCACTGGGAACAAATTAAAGGGGATAACATTTTTTAGTAAACTGACCCTTTAAGAATATGTTTAAATTGCATGTTCTATCTGGATCATGAAAGTTTAACTTTGCCTTTAGTGTTCCTTTACTAATAATCAACATTTAGCAAATATTTACAAATATGGTATTGGTGTCCATGTCATTTTGTTGTGTGGAACAGCAGCTGTGACTTAGCCTATGCATAATACAATCATAACAGACCTCAGTATGGTGTCAGTTATGTAATAAGAATTTGGCCACAGTCAACAACATTTTGTAATCTAGCAGCTCATTGTCAATATGGAATTTATTTTAGGTATCTATTGAATAAAAAACTAACAAACAAAACAAAAAACAGAAAAATGAAGGAAATCCCCCATATTCTGCTACCATTTGTTTGTGGAGAGATTCTGATATAATTTGGTTACTTTGTACAGTGGATTTCTCTCTGCAAATCTACAGACTTTTTATAGAATATATATTTTATAAATTTACTTTGCACTACACTAGAACTTCATGCCTTCCAATAAGTGTTTGTGTCTGGTGATGATGATGACTACAGTATGTACTGTTCTGCTAGCTTTTACTCTCTTACTGGGGATTGTAATTTCTTATTGTAAATTTCAAAAAACTTAAAGGGAAATAAAACCCTTTTTTATTTTATGATTCAGAACATACAATTTTAAAAAGCTTTTCAGTTTATTTATCAAGTGGGATTCATTCACTTGGTAGACATTGTTAAAGATGCAGCAATGCAATGCTGGGAGCAAGATGGAAACATAATGTGAGTCAAAAAACAAGAGACATATATGTGACGCCACCAATCAGCAGCTAGCTCCCAGTAGTGCATTGCTGCTCCTGAGTCTACCTAGGCATACTCTTCAACAAAGGATACCAAGAGAACAAAGGGAATTTGATAATAGCAGTACATTTTGACAGTTGTTTAATATTGCATGACATATCTGAATCATTAAAAGTAAAATTTTGTTTTTGTGCCCCTTTAAAAATAATTACTTAAAAAACAATGAAATCTGTGATTTACTGTAGGTTTGCAGACCTTTTGATACAGTGATTTTGCTATTACACATTACACTCTTTATTACACAGCTGGAGGACTAAGTCTAATAATGCTGAGTTAATCTTCTTAACCTTTTCCTTGTTTAATGAGTGTTACAGTAAGTAGCTATGAATAAAGAAAACATTAGCACGAGCATTCTATGACATGTTTATTCATACTTGGGTAGTTGCACAAGCCTCTTCTCATCAGCAGTTAGATTTGGATTTGAGAATTATTATGACCTGAATAAATCACATTTCATTAGCCTATTTAATCAACAGTGTTGTACTCAAAGCTATAACTCTCTGGTTCTTCAGCCTGTATGTAATTTTCCATATATCCAGTACATAAACTGCCTGTGCTGATTCACAGATCAAAAAATCTTTAGCAAGACCTATTTGCCCTTGTAAAATATAATGACATTTCCTTGCATATCCCTGCTTTATACTGGCTACAAAATGGTCAATATGTGGTCTCGCTATTTAGCAATGAATAATATATTTACAGTTTGTCTATGAAATGTTTGTAAACCTTTGTAAAGATTGTAATATCTTCTTTATTGTTAGTGAGTTATATTTTGATACTTTTAAAATTTGCCATTGGAAATCCTAGTTCTCAACATTACTAGGTATGTGCGTTTCTGTTCACAAAACACGGATATTCGTCAGTATTCATTTGTTTCCTTTAAATTAAAAAGTATTTAACGCTACAGGTTATCTTGTTCACATGTAGTAAAGGAACATTTACATTTCTTTAATGAAAACAAATGTAAATGTTCCAGAAATATTCAGTATTCGTTTAGATTAAAACAAAATGAATACTGAATAGCACGGCAGCCGAATATTTGCAAAACTCATTTTTCTGAATATTTGGCCTAAAAAGTCTTGGCCGAACCAAATTTTGCACCGTGCACATGTCTATAGATTACTGACATTGGCCTACTTTCCATTGAGGTGGTAAAGTTTGGAAACTGGTGGTGCCATAAAAATTCTCCATAGACTTTAATGGAGATAAATGTTTTTTTATCACTAATTTCCACAATTTACCACCTCAATGGAAATTAGGCTATTTTTAGCAACTGTAATAAATCCCTTGCTTAAAAGGGACATGAAAGTCAAAATTAAACTTTAATAGGTCAAAGAGGGCATACAATTTTAAGAGAATGTTCAATTTACTTACATTAACAAAATTACCTCATTCTCTTGGCATCCTTTGTTAAAAATCATAAATAGGAAGGCTCAGGAGCAGTTGCTGTTCTAGGACTAAAAAATTGGGGCACTAACAAAGGTGGTAAAAAAGTTTAAAGACACTGAACACATAATATATGAAGCTGCTTGGTAGAGTATACACTACTCTTTGAAGCTCAACGGCTGTTACATATGCGTTTGGAGGGGCATAGCATCCCCCATCACCCCAATAGAACTGCCTCTGCCTGGTCACAGCAATAATACTTCACAACCATCACACATCTTGCAGGTTGTGAGGTCTGGTCCACTACCCTAGCCAATCACAGCTTCACCCATCCTCATGCAGCCCCGCCCACAAAATGCAAGGGGGCCCTTTTAAACCTCCCTCATTCTGTAAAGCCTCTAGGAAATGTTTGGAGTTAAGAGCAATAAACTACTAGCTCCCAGTCACTTTAACTAACTGCAAAGAGGTTAAACAAATTGTTATATGCATGGAAAAGTGTGATAATACAATGCTCTATCACATTAGTGCATTTTCTTTTTGTACTTTTATGTCCCTTTAATCAGGACTTAATTAGGATGTGGATACCTCAATATATATTTCAATATTCTGCTTCCTGGCTTCTATGTCTATGGTATTCCAATCCATTAAAGTACACTGAGATCCGGTAAAGATGGAATAAAAAACATAGGGCTAGATTACAAGTGATTCACTAACTGTAACGCACAAGCAATATAGGGTATTTCTAGGCTTTTTGCGCGCAACGGAAATAGCCAGCATATTACAAATTGAAATTAAACGTGTTTGCTTGAGCGCAATCGAATTTAAAGCACATCAGGTTAGCACAACTTCAGAGCTATGTTTAATTGTTATGCGGGACAAAAAAAAGTTGCACAAAAAAAAAATACATTTAACAGTACAGTTTTAACTATTTTTACAATAAGTCTTTTTCTTAATCTGTTGCACTAGTGACCTTGAATGATGCTAAAAATATTTTTATACTTCACTGATATATTGTTTAGCTGTTATTGCATGTTAGTATAAAATGACAGCTTCTTTAGAGCTGGGAATTATGATTATAAACAATTTCTTCAGTTTCTTTCTCAGGACCTTGAAGCTGTACAGGTTTGGCAGGTTGTGTTTAAGTAGTTTGCCAAGTTTGATATTAGCCACAAAGCTTTAACAGCCTACATTTTTAATTTATATCTGTTTCTCTCTTTGATAGCCTGCCAAGTGTTACAATGCTCTTATTGAAAGTTACAAAGCATTTATATTTGATAATGTACAGAAGAAGTTAGTCCTTTAGTCCTATTTCAGGTATTCAACCATGCTAGTGCAATATCAGAACTATTAATGCATGCATTGATTTCATATACCAGCAGCAGAATGTATGTCACATTAATTATAATAGATTAATACAGACATAGTCCATCAAAATCCATTAGAAAAGCTTTGTTTGATTTTCTGTAAGTTTTTAAAATTAGAGACCATAATTTTAAAGGGACAGTGTACTTAATTTTTTCCCCCTTTAGGGCTAGACAAGTGGAACACAAATTAGCTGAAAATAAAACAATTGCGCACGAGCGCTAACCCGATGTGCAAAAAAAAACTGAACTTCAAAAAAGCAATAACAAATTCCCCCATAGGGGTCAATTTATCAAAGAGTCAATCTAAGTGCATTCACTCTATGCAATTTGCTCGCCAGACATCGCTGACGTGAATCTGAATACGATACCCTTATTTATAAAAAAAAGCCATCAAAAACACGCGCGTCAAGTATGGTGCGAAGAGCATCGGACTGCTGTTAACTAACAGTCATCGATGTCACGGTTATTCAAGTTTTTCCCAACTTTATTTATACCATTTCATTACTGTCCATGAACAAGCACATTTTTCTAAAGCTAATCTTTTATTTTTCATCTGTTAATGTCCAAGAAATAGCTAGATTTATACCTGAACAAACAATAATATCTCATAGAAAGTTATTTTTCTATTTATTTTTTATACAAAAAATCTGATAAATGATATTT
>CAJPDP010170573.1:0-10635 GCA_905336975.1 Bombina variegata variegata | reverse complement strand
GGCCGCGAGTCTGCAGGGGGCGGCGTTGCACCAGCAGCTCTTGTGAGCTGCTGGTGCAATGCTGAAAATGGAGAGCGTATTGCTCTCCGTATTCAGCGAGGTCTTGCGGACCTGATCCGCAGTGTCGGATCACGTCCGCAAGACCTTTCTTAAATAGGGGCCATAGTCTTAAATATACTTGTTATTAATACTTAAAATTTACAGAATTTAATACAGAAAGTATATTTGTCATAATAAAGTTCATATAATAATAATACTATTCTGTAAAACACTAGTAAAGATCCCCCATCCTAAATTCATACCTTGGGATTCTTTTGTCCCTAGTTTAAACATCCATCTTAATTCTCTATGTAGCAAACTCCTATATCGATCTCCTTCCCTTTTAATCTTAAATCTTAATATTTTAGGCAATATTAACTTGAGTGATATGAATGCACACTATTTCTAATAATTTTGCACTTCACTTGTAATATAGGAGTTTATATATATATATATATATATATATTTATATATATATACTGTATAAATATATATAGACATTTCATGATGATGTTTATGGAGCAAAGGCTTTAATTTAGTTTAAAATATCTCTGTTTTCTCTTAAAGGGACAGTCTACACTAAAATTGTTTTTGTTAAAAAGATAGATTATGCCTTTACTACCTATCCCCCATCTTTGCACAACCCGCATTGTTATATTGATATACTTAATAATATTTAAACATATAAATGTCTGCCTGTTCTCTCATGCAAGGGAGATGCTGCACAAGTACTTGTTTGCACAGTTATGCCTGATAGTGATAGGAACCTTTTCTGTCAACAGTTTAATAAATGGGGGCCAATGTATAAGCTTGCACAGAAAAAAAAAATCAACACAGGAAAAAAATCCTAATTTGATATATTTGGAAATGCCCTCTTTTAAAGCAACCCATTTAACGTTTTACCTGTTTGTAGTAAAGACTAGCCGTAGCTCATATTAGCAAATGACTGAAATAAGGTTTTTGTTTAATAAGTGCAAAGAAATCACTCTTTTTTATTGAGAGCTCCCAAACCTCATGAACTTTGTGAAATAGTTCCAATTTGGGAGCTCTGTGCTTTTGTCCCTATGGTCAGTTCTACTTGATTACCAAAAAAAACCTATACATAATGTTTGCCACACAAATGGACCACCCTGAGTCCATCTCAGGCAACCATCTATAAGGTAATAATGGATTTACCAGAATATGACTGTCTATGATGAAAATACGATACTGCTGTCTATGCCCACCAAACCTTTCAGGTAATGGCAGATTCAGCTCTGGAAAAGTTAAATGTCCAGATTGCCATATGATTATAGATGAGGTAGTAGCAGGGGAGATGGTGCAGACTCCCACAGAAGACTGTGACTGAGCCTGAAGTCCTTCAACTTTTGCAATAACTTCAACTGTGAGGCCTGTAGTTCTTGAATAGAGTGAGTTAGTGCTGTAAGTTGCTATGGGTGCTGATAATATTGGATCCATATTGCCTTGGTTATTATATAAGGTAATAATGTATTTATCTTATTGGAGATCTGGAACCAAGCTTGCAGGAGATGTATTGCAGATGGGTGTCAAGAACAGGCCAAAGTCATCACTAGATAAACAGAACCAAAGGTCAACTACCATGGATATCCAGAAGAATAATCAGCAGCAAATGCAAAGTTCACCCCCCTCTCTAATGCTCCCCAAATTATATGTTCATATCAAATGAATTTTCATAAAAGCTTGTTTTTATTTATATATTTTTTCAAATTATATAATTCTAAAATATTCTTCTAAAAGGCATTGAAGCTCCCAGGACTAAATTAACAGGACGGTCATAAGGAAGCCGATCTGCCCCCTTTTACTCAAACATATCAGAAAAGTCACTATATTGTTTATAAATAGTTTTCAAGGCATTCTGATGAACACTTAAAACTTAATTGACCGGCTCAGACAGGAACTAATTATGTAACACACATGCGTTAAAATAGGACTCACAAAAAAATAGTTATTTAAAAATTGTATAAAATAAATAAAGGAAATATTTAAATAAAAAAGTAAAAAAGCGTAACAAAATTGTTCTGCAAAAACTGTATGTCCAGGAATATTTAAAATTTGTATACAAAGGATTTAAGGTGCACAGTTAGAAATCGTAATAAAACTACAGTGCACATGCAAAAAACACAGTGAAATTCATATTTATAATACAACATTTATAATGTTTTGTTTTCCCTATTGTTAAACGAATTTCCCTGCCTCTGCTAGTGAGCTGAACATAGGTGCTTCATGGGTTTAGCTGAAACTTCTCCACCAATTCTGGCGTATTCTCTAAACATTATTACCCCTGTACTCACAGTTTTTTTGCCCAGTAAACAAGACTATATTGTTCAATAAAAATGAATTATTAACATTAAAAGATAAAATGTAGTATTCTTTGCCTATGTCACCTGCCCCACTGTAGTGTTATTTTTGTCTGCTATGGTCCCTTTTAAAGCCCAGTGGATTGTAAAAGGTACTGAGTAGATGGGTGATTGACATTTCTTTGGCAATCATCTGTGAAAAAAAGGGGCATGAGACCCCTCATTTAAAAATGGACAATCCCCCCTTTCATATGTAGGCCCATGTGTGTGTTGCATACTGTCATTTAGTGATAAAGGCTTCTTTGCATTCCCCATAAAGTAAATACATTAGGTGATTACGCCATTTTCATGGCAATCACCTATTAATGACAGGAGTATGAGACTAATAGGAAAGATAGGGCTACCATCTTTCCATACTTAGATCTTATGCCGCTATGCATGTTTTGGGGAGGAATAGGGGTTCTAAAACTGTCCTCCTCCCTCATTAAATATCAAAGGGGTATTTACTTGAGGAAGGTGATCACCATAACATTCCAGAACACAATGTAACAAGCACTTGTGAGAGTATCAAAAAGTAAAAAAACTAAATGTATGCTAACCTGATAAATTATTTTCGTTCCTGGCATGGAGAGTCCACGAATCCATTCTAATTACTAGTGGGATTTCAAATCCTGGCCACCAGGAGGAGACAAAGAACACCCCAGCAAAGTATCCTCCCACTTCCCACAATCTCCCAGTCATTCAGTCAAAGGAATATGGAAAGAGAAGAGGATACAAAGGGTATAGAGTTGCCTGAAGTTAAGAAAATGACAAAAGCCGTCTCAAAATTTAAACAAGAGCAGTTCGTGGACTCCCCCTGCCAGGAAAGAAAAGAATTTATCAGGTAAGCATGAATTTTGTTTTCTTTCCAATGGAATGTAGAGTCCATGAATTTATTCTAATTACTAGTGAGAACCAATACCCAAGCTAGAGGACACAGAATGGAAGGGAGGGAGAACAAGACAGGTGGACCTAAACAGAAGGCACCATCGCTTGAAGAATTTTCCTCCCAAAAGAAGCCTCAGCAGAGGCAAAAACATCAAATTTTTAGGAAAAAGTATGCAATGAAGACCAAGTGGCCGGCTTGCATATTTGTTCCACAGAAGCCTCATTTTTAAAGGCCCAGGAAGAAGAGACAGCCCTAGTGAAATGAGCCATAATCCTCTCAGGAGGCTGTTGTCCAGCTGTCTCATAGGCCAACTGAATGACATTTCTCAACCACAAAGAAAGAGTAGTAGAAGTTGCCTTCTGGCCCTTACGTTTACCAGGAAACACAACAAAAAGGGCAGTAGATTGCCGAAAATCCCTAGTAGCCTGCAGATAGAACTTCAAAGCACTCACTAAATCCAGGTTATGTAACAGACGTTCCTTATGAAAAGAAGGATTAGGACAGAATGAAGAAATGACAATTTCCTGATTGATATTGCGGTCCGAAACCACCTTAGGAAGAAATCCCAGTTTGGTACGAAGGACCACCTTATCCGCATGGAAAATAAGATAAGGGCGGTCACACTGTAGAGCCGAAAGCTCTGAGACTCTACGAGCAGAAAAAATAGCTAGAAGAAACAAAACTTTCCAAGACAATAACTTAATATCAACAGAGTGCATAGGCTCAAACGGAGCCTGCTGCAGAACCCTAAGAACAAGATTAAGACTCCAGGGAGGAGCAACATATTTAAACACAGGTCTGATTCTGGCCAAGGCCTGAACAAAAGATTGAACATCTGGCAAGTCGGCCAGACGTTTATGCAAAAGAATCGAAAGGGCAGAGATCTGGCCCTTCAGAGTACTAACTGACAAGCCCTTCTCCAGGCTCTCCTGAAGAAAAGACAGAATGTGGGGAACCTAGATTCTTCAGGTTGATGGTAGTTATGAACTGACTCTCCTGAACTAAAGGGAGAATAGATCAAATAGTCTCCATTTTGAAGGAACAAAACCTTGAGAAATTTGCTGAGACACTTGAGGTCTAAAATGGGACAAAAAGTTCCCTCTTTCTTGGGAACCACAAAAAGGTTGGAATAGGATCCTTGACCCTGTTCCGCCAGAGGAACTGAGACAATCACTCCTAGAGAAGCAAGATCATTGACACAGTTTAAGAAAGCATCTCTCTTTATTTGGTTTGCAGATAATCTTGACAGGAGAAATCTGTCTCTGGGAGGACAAGATTTGAATTATATCCTGTATCCCTGGGAGACTACATCCACTGCCCAAGGATTGGGGACATTGCGAATCCAAGCCTGCTGAAAGAAGGAAAGCATGCCCCCTACTTGATCCGAGATTGGATTGTGGGCGGACCCTTCATGCTGATTTATTTTCAGAGGAAGGCTTCTTGGATTGCTTACTCTTATTCAAAGGCTGGCTAGACCTCCATGAGGTTTTGGCTTGTTCAGGCTTGGAAGAAGGGGAAGATTTTTGTCCCTTGAAGTTGAGAAAGGAACGAAGATTAGAAGTCGGGCAACCCTTAGGTCTACCCTTCTTATCCTGTGGCAGAAAAGATCCCTTTCCACCTGTGACCATCAAAATGATTTCAGCCAGACCAGGACCAAATAAAGTCTTACCCGTAAAAGGGAAGAGACAGAAGTTTAGACTTGGACTCCACATCCACAGACCAAAACTTTAGCCACAGAGCTCTGCGAGAAAGAACGGCAAAGCTCGAAATCTTTGAACCCAAACGGACTACTTACATGCTGGCATTACAGATAAAGGTATTAGCCAGCTTTAAAGCCTTGATCCTGTCTTGGATATCCTTTAATATAGTTTCCTCCAAAATCAGATCCGATAAGGAGTCACACCATGACAAGGCCGGACCAGCGACCACCGCAATACTAGCAACTGGTTGCCATTGTAAGTCTTGATAAAGAAACATCTTTCTTAAGTAACCTTCCAGTTTCCTATCCATAGGATCTTTAAAGGAGGAACTATCTTCTAAAGGAAAAGTTCTCTTGGCTAATGTGGAGATAGTGCCCTCTACTTTAGGAACAGTGCGCCAAAGGTCTCGCACAGAGTCAGCAACAGGAAACATCTTTTTAAAAACAGGAGGCGGGGAAAAAGCAACACCTGGCTTTTCCCATTCCTGAGAAATAATATCAGACATGCGGTCTGGAACAGGAAATACTTCCACAGACCTGGGTTTGACATCAAAGACTCTATTAAGTTTTTTAGCCTTTTTTATTTTTTTTATTTATACTTTTTTATTGAGGTTTAGTAGATTGAATAATACATAGACAGTAAAACATTTGATATACATTTCCAAAAGAAAATTAAATCAGAGACTTGACAATTGCATTCTTGATACAAATCAATTGAGTCTGTTATATCACAGAAGTAGAAAAATCAAGTTAACATGTTAATTTAAATAAACAAAAACTCATATAACTAGATACCACAATACTGCATTTGAACACTGATTAATGCACTTGATTAATGCTAAACCCCCTTTTTTTTTTCCTTTTATTTCCCCGTTCCCGTAAATTAAAATTAATAAAAAATTAATAGAAAAAAAAAAAAAAGAAATTTTTTTTTTGCTTAATCAATTCCTCCCCGACTCTCTCCTCCACCCCAGCCATCTACCAGAGGTTGAGCAGCACCAACTCTGAGTTCCTGAACGGAAAAATTATCATTTCTATTTCATTGATCGGGTAACCTTTAATAAAGGCTGACCATTTCAGAAATAATTTTTTTATGTCGCCATCATTATCAATGTTGGTGTCTCTCTGCTCAATCATGCATTGTTTCTTCAAGCAATTTCTTACCTCCGAGATTGAGGGGGTCCCTGAATTTTTCCAATACTTAAGAATCAAGTATCTGGCAGCTAAAATTGTGAGAATAGTTAGTTTTTCCTGAGGTTGTTGCCCTTCTCCCAATTGAACACAAAATATGATCTGTGTCAGGGTGAGGGCCAGAGGGGCATCCTCCAAGTTTTTATTGAGCCAAAATTCTACTCTGTACCAGAATTGGCGTATTTTGGGGCAATTCCATAACATGTGCACCAGGTCTGCTGCAACAAGGGAGCACTTTGGGCAAACGCTAAAGTCCGAATTATATATTTTATGGCCTAAGGCTGGGATAAAGTATGTTCTATACAAGATTTTAAGATGCGCTTCCCTCCAAGTAGCGGAAAGAGTGGCCCGAGTTACCCTGGCAATTGACTTCTGCACGCTATTTAAGTCTATCAATTCCGAGGGAATTAGCCTGGACCAGGCCATCGCTAGATGTTCTAGTAGGGGAATTCCTTTGTTGGAGGTGAGGAGTGCGTAACAGGGAGTAATTGACATGCGTCCAGCTTTAATCAAAATCAACCAGTTCTCCAATTTACCTAGGGTCCAAGACCACTCTGTGTTCCTGATAATCTTCGAACCATAGTGTCTGAGCTGCAGATATGCAAAAAACTCCTTGTGTGATAGATTAAATTCGTTTTTCAAGTGTTCAAATGTTTTTATAGTATTTGAATCCTTTTCAAAGAGTTGCCGGACTTTTTCAAGTCTGAGATGGGACCATCTATCAAATACGGCCATTTCCAAGCCGGGTTGAAATCTGGGATTTCCTTTTATTGGTAAATATTGGGATACGCTGCAGTCAATTCTTAAGGCAGCCCCAACTTTCCACCAGGCTTTAATAGGGTTCAGGATGCTTTTAAGCTTCTTAATTTCAGGAGGTAATAATTTAGGATCACAGTGAGCCAGGCCGGCTGGGAGAAATGGGTGACAAATATTAGCCTCTAATGATGTATTTGTAACATAATTTTTAGAGTAAATCCAATCAGTCACGGTTCGTGCAAGAAAAGCCAGGTTATAATGCCTAATATCTGGCAGAGCTAGGCCCCCATGTTCTTTTGCCAGGGTTAATTTTGTTAAAGAGATTCTGGACTTCTTCCCTTGCCAAAGAAATTTTCCAACTGCCCTGTTGAGCAACCGGATATCCTTTCCATATATTATTAGTGAGGTATTTTGTAAAATATATAAAAGTTTCGGGAGGAGAATCATTTTGTAAAGGGCTATTCTCCCGGATAGTGAGATGGGTAAACTTTGCCAGGTTTTCAATCTCTCACAGATCATTGTCAATATGGGTGTTATGTTAAATTTATAAAGATCGGAGGATCTTACTGGTATGATAATTCCCAGATATTTAAATGATTCGGAGACCTCTTTAAACAAGCTGTCTTTGATTGAATCACTGCTCTTTCTTAGCCAAAATAATTCAGACTTGGAGGTATTGACAATATACCCAGAAAATGAGCCAAATTGTTCAATGATTCTAAGCAGTTTGGGTATATTTGCCTTTGTGTTTGAGATATAGAGGAGTATGTCGTCCGCATATAATGCAGCTTTCATTACATGCTCGCCTATTCTGATGCCCTCAATACTCTGTCTTTTTTAGCCTTTTTATGAGTTTGTGCGACTGTAGTTTCAAAAGTAAATGGAGGTGCTCAAGCTTAAATCTAAAATGAACCTCCTCTGAGTCTGCTGTACTAACTACAGCCGATATAGAATCAGAAATCCCGCCCTCAGAAGCAACCAAGGAGTGATCCCCCTCAGATAACTGAGATAAACTGGCTAAAGCAGTCTTGGCAGAATCAGAAATACCTGACTTAGAAGAAATGTTCTTAGATTTCCTCTTTCTTTTACCTGAAATAGGTAGGGCACTAAAAGCTGCAGAAACTGCAGAAGTCACCTGGTAAATACACACCCCCATGAACTGATTGAGAGGAACCGCAGGGCACTGCTTGTGTAACTGCCAAAGATGGGGACGTCTGAGGAGAAAGCTGTGGCATGTCCTGAACAGCAATATCCTGAGAGAAAGATGGCTCTTCAAAGGTTATCTTTATTTTTAGAAAGTAACATTTTATTTAGGCATGTGGAACAAAATTGCACAGGGGGTATAACCTGTGCCTCAATGCAATATAAACATTTATCAAACGTTGAAGATAAATTCTTGTCAACATCCAATGTCCTAAAGGGTTGAAGGCTCACACTAAAATAATAAACTCACTAAAGTTTAAATTATATGTAGAGAAAATAATAAACTCACTAAAGTTTTATTTATATGTAGAGAAAATAAACAAAAAGATAGGCACTTCTACTCCTCAGCTCTGCTGGGGAGACTCACCCTCCGTGACCAGGAATCAATAACCCCAATTAGTAAAACGAAGTTCCTGAGATTTCCTTGCCAGGAATAAAAACGCTCCCTGCTGTAATAGCAACCACTTCTCCACAGTGTAGGAGTCAAACGGACTCTCCAGCGACCTGAGAAGCACATCTAGCTAAGCTGAGAGAAAAATCAGAGTGCCGTAACTAACCGCTCAGTGGAAGTAATGCTGAGCTGTCTCGTAATCGCAACTATTCTAAGTGTGACACAGAAAGAAAATGCACGCGAATCTATAGCACAGCAAACAAAAAACTCCAACTCCCATAACAGAAAGTAAAATGGAGCCAGCAGTTTACTGTCCCTTAACGTTGAGTACCAAACACATGAGGTATAATAAAAATGTTCCACATCTCACACTATAATTAAGGGAATTAACCCCAGATTGCAAGGGCTGCCGCTAAACTAACAGAGCCATTCAAGGAAAATATTATTCCCTCATCTCCAAAACAGCAGTACAGTGCCCTGCCTCTGTTGCCAAATAAAATATCCCCAAATTAAGAGATATAAGTCCCATTCAATATCCATCTGAAGGAATAACCCCTTAAGTGCTGTATCCTTGTAACCTAGAAGGCAAAAAGTACTTACCTGTGGATCAGCTGCAGGGCAGGTACAGCATCACAGGTATGACAGACTTAGCCGACCTCTGACAGGGACCTGTAGAAAAAAGAAAAGCAGAGTAATGGAGGGAAGCAAGGACTACCTCACCATCTTCCAACTGCTAAAAGCCACCACAACTCTTATTAAAAAGGATTACATGGACACAGCATAGCCCTAATCCTTGCTTGCAGGGAAACTACCCATAAAAGGATTAAATATCTTCAGACACCATCTTAACACATCCTCCTGATGTACAAGGCAAAGAATGACTGGGGGATTGTAGGAAGTGGGAGAATACGTAAAGCTTTGTTGGGGTATTCTTTGCCTCCTCCTGGTGGCCAGGAGTTTAATTCCCACTAGTAATTAGAATGGATTCGTGGACTCTCCATGCCATTGGAAAGAAATACACTTTATTGTAGATCCATTAAAAAATTTACAATCGGCATGGACAGGATTCACAATATAAAGTAAAGGATTTGGAAAATAGTTCAAATTAAAAACAAAAAAAAAGAGAAAATTGTTTTTACAAATAAGTCATCTGAAACCATTAAGGTTTTTTCATCAGATAATATTGTTTTTACTTCAGAGTATACTTCTCAATACAACTCTGTAGTACAAATTCTGAAAAAAACACTTACATATTCTTACAGGTTACTAAGCATTAAAACCATTGCTTAAACAATGTACTGTAAATTTGTAGCAAAAAAACACAAACTTTAGCACGATCCCTGTCTCCAAGCTTTATTACAAAAAATAAAGATAACCTAAAAAGAAAAAATTGGTTGTCCAAACGAGTCAACTTTAAATGTGAAGAAATAATTGCAATATGTGTCACTACATTCAAGCAGGTAGCAATTTTACTAGTCAGATTGACAAAAAAAACAATCAAATTGATTTTTATACCAATTGTAGCAGGACATTTGTAGCATATCTGCAAACATATAACCTATGTAAAATGCAATATGTTGGAAAAACAAGTAGAGAGGCAAGTATGAGGTTTAGGGAACATATTAGAGATGTTAAAAACTATAACAAAGATTCTACTGTGGCTAACCCCTTTAATAATTTTAATTTTACTAATAGGGCCAATTTGACGTAGCAACAAATCCCCCTAGAGGTGGCAATAGACACAAAAGCCTAGATAAAAAAAGAGGTTTTCTGGATTTTAAAAATGCAAACCTAAAGGTATGAACAAAGAGTGGGATGTAAGTTATTTTATAGATAGTTGATACTGTATGTCATCTAGGATATCACATTTTTACCTTTTTAAGATTAGACCGCTAACTACAGTATATAAAAAATTACCAAAAATTTACTGTGTATTAAAAACTTCGCTAAAATTAGACATTTCCTTACACAAGACACAAAGATTTTAATCCACTCTCTCATCCTTTCCCGCCTTGACTACTGCAACTCTATCCTCTCTGGTCTCCCTAGCTGCCGCCTAGCTCCTTTACAATCCATAATGAATGCCTCTGCCAGGCTCATCTTCCTTACA
>CAJPDP010170440.1:0-16314 GCA_905336975.1 Bombina variegata variegata | reverse complement strand
AGAGCATGAGTGAGTAAATGAGTGAGAGCATGAGTGAGTGAGAGAGCAAGAGCATGAGCAAGAGAGCGAGAGCATGAGTGAGTGAGAGAGTGAGAGCATGAGTGAGTGAGAGCAAGAGTATGACGGAGTGAGAGAGAGGGAGAGCATTAGTGAGTGAGAGAGCATGAGTGAGTGAGAGAGAGCATGAGTGAGAGAGAGGGAGAGCATGTGTCAGTGAGAGACCAAGAGCATGAGTATGTGGGAGAGCGAGAGCATGAGTGAGTGAGAGAGCAAAAGCATATGTGAGTGAGAGAGTAAGAGCATAAGTAAGTGAGAGATCCGGAGCTTTAGTGAGAGAGCATGTGTGAGTGAGAGAGCAAGAGCATGAGTGAGTGAGAGAGCGGGAGCTTTAGTGAGAGACAGTGAGAGCATGAGTGAGTGAGTGACAGATAAAGAGAGGAATGTGTGTATAGGCTTAAAAGGAAGAGTCTATAGAGATATAGTAAAACATTATTAAACAAACCTATATATAAGCGTTTATAATAACTATAAAATTACCTGCTAAACTGTAACTGACCAAATAAAATTGGCTGCACTAAGACAAAATTGAGGACAATATATTTTCATCGTTGAGATACAAAGCAAGTGACGTCTATCTGCCATTTTAACTGTACTATGTCACACCAACATTGTACACCATTGTTTAATTGAACAAATTAATAATAAACATACTGACCTGGGGTAAAGGCTTAGACATATTTGTTCCAATAGTGGAAATTCAGGTTAGGTTTTCATAACTTATAGAATATGAGACATACACTATGTGGATAAAGTATTCAGACATCTAGTTAGATTGGAAACAAAGCAAGTATTAACGAAAAAACAATAAATAACTAGTATAGGTTGCTTACCTTTGAACAATTGGAATAATGTCAAAGCTTAAATAGTATGGAACAGTCCAGAATATTTTAGTACCTTTCCTATTAGACTGGAGTTCTCCACAATTCCCTACAAGGCCCAAATTGATCCTAGCAGAAATCACCACATTCAAAGGACCAAATTCTTTCTAGCAGAAATCACCACATGCAAAGGACCAAATTCATCATAGCAGAAAAAGGCCCACACCATGACCTTTAAAATTGTGTAGGAACATTGCATTCTACTTGACAGTGTTACCTTAGCAGATATAAAAATTAACTGCAGCGCCTCTCTCCTGTGCAGGCTGACAGGTGTCACTGCCATACCCCTCCACAATCTCTTACACAAAGCAAATTCCAGCAGCACCGAATGTTTCAATCATGAAAGACCTTTATTCTTCATCTTAGGGTCATGCAATATACAACATTTCAGGCCACAAGCCCTTAATCATGTCTGCTTTTTCACATTGACTCTCCATTTAAATAGCTCTCTTAGCTCCTCCCAACGAGTGGAGCTTCACATTTCTTATCACCACATAGTGGTCACAATAAATGTATACAATTGTACACATGAACTAACCCTGTAGATACCAAAGTTAAAACCATATACTAAAACACTTGAAGCAAATATAAAATCAGCAAAAAATTGTTATATAAGGTTCATAATCAATCCTTAAAACTGAAATGCTTAACTATCAGAAAACCAAGAAATATATCTCTTTATTCATCCCTGTTTGTTGCATTGAATTCAGAGTATAGATCCAATGCACCTCCCTTCTTTTTAACAGGAGCTCCCTATCACCTCCTCTTCTCAACTTTTTAATGTGATCAGTAACTTATATTGCTTTTGTGCTCTTTAATATGCTCCCTGACTTTATGTGTCGTCTCTCCCACATAGGCCCTCCCACATTGACACTTCACCAGATATACGGCATATGTGGTGTTACAAGTATAATAAACTCTAATATTATATCTGTTTCCTGTCTGAGGATGTGTAAAACTGGAGCCCTTTATCATCGAATTGCAGTTACAACAATTTAGGCAAGGGATCCCTGGAAGCCTTTGTACATGATTTGAATTTTAGTACGCATTCTACTAAATTTACACTCACTTTTAGTGAAGAAGCAGTACGTTTTTTAGATACTACCGTATACATGGAGGATGGAGTCCTTAAAACAGACCTATTCGTTAAACCCTCCAATAGAAATAGCCTCTTACATTATAATAGTTTCCACTCTAGGAATACTGTAAGAACCTTTCCTTACAGTCAATTTGTATCAATAAAGAGGATCATGTCAGAACAGAATAGGGAAGAGGTTAGACTTAATGAGATGGCTAATAAGTTTTTGCAAAGGGGTTACCCAGTGAGTTAAATTAAACAAACTAAATACATCTGTGAACATAATAGCAAAAGTACCAAAACAATAAGAGAGAAAGCAAAGCGGCTGGTATTTATTACTGACCATACAGATTATGATAAACAAATTATTGGTATTCTCAAAAATCATTGGCCAGTAGTGAAACCATGCAATCCAGAGGTGAAATAATTTTACTTGCCCCCATGTTAGCTTGCAGAATGAGGAGAAATATCAAATTTGATCTTGTACAGACTGATATTGGGAATTCTAAATTAAAACAGAGTTACATTACTGAAGAGAAACAAGGTTGCTTCCCTTGCCTAAATTGTGGTAACTGCAATTTGATGATTAAGGGCTCCAGTTTTACACCTCCTCAGACAGGAAATAGATATAATATTAGAGGTCATTATACTTGTAACACTACATATGCCTTATATCTGTTGAAGTGTCCATGTGGGAGGGTCTATGTGGGAGAGACAACACATAAATTCAGGGAGCATATTATAGAGCACAAAAGAAACATTAGGTGCAAAAACATGGAGGCTCCAGTTTCCTCACATTTTCTCCAACACAGACATAATATAAGCCAGTTATGCTTTCAAGTTATTGATCACTTTAAAAAGTTGAGAAGAGGAGGTGATAGGGAGTCTATGTAAGAGAGACAACACGTAAAGTCAGAGAGCATATTAATGAGCACAAAAGCAATATTAGGTGTAACAAAATGGAGGCTCCAGTTTCCTCACATTTTCTCCAACACAGACATAATATAAGCCAATTACGCTTAAGTTACTGATCACATTAAACAGTTGAGAAGAGGAGGTGATAGGGAGCTCCTGTTAAAAAGAAGGGAGATGCATTGGAGCAATACTCTGAATTCAATGCAACCTACAGGGAAAATAAAGAGATATATTTTTTGCGATTTTCTTATGGTTAAGCATTTCAGTGTTAAGGATTGATTTTGAATCTTATATAACAATGTGGTATACAGGGTTAATTCATGTGTACAAGTGTATACATTTATTGTGACCACTAGGTGGTGATAAGAAATATGAAGCTCTACTAATTGGGAGGAGCTAGGAGAGTTATTTAAATGGAGATTCAATGTGAAAAAGCAAACATAATTATGGTCTTGTAGCCCAAAACGTTGTATATGGCATGACCCTAAGATGAAGAATAAAGGTCTTTTATGATTAAAACATTTGGTGCTGCTGGACTTTGCTGTGTGTGTTTTCTTAGCAAACACCATACCCAAATATGTCCATTTAAATAAAAGAGTAGGTAGCATGATTCATGATTTGTCACTCTACAAGGTCTTCTTACACTTGTTTACATTTATGGACATCTCAAGAAAAAAATTAAGAGACCACTCCAGATTTTTTTTAAATCAGCATCACTACATGTATGGCAGCAATTCCATTCCAGTGTCTGTTGGATTCAAACACAGGCACACCTCATTCTACTAAATGAGGTACTGATTAGATGATCATCTGAACCTCTGGAATGTGATCAACAGGAAGATGGATGGTCACAAGTCATCAAGCAAAGCCGAGCTGCTTACATTTTTGCGTTAGGAGTGGCATAAATTCACCCAACAGCAATGTAAAAAGCTGGTGGAGAGCATGACAAGACGCATAGAAGCTGTTATTGAAAATCAGGATTATTCCACCAAATATTGATTTTTGAACTCTTGTTAAGTTAAAATATTAGTATTGTGTTGTTTAAAAATGATTATGAATTTCTTGTCTTTGCATTATTTGAGGTCCGAAAACACTGCATCTTTTTTTGTTATTTTGACCAGTTGTCATTTTCTGGAAATAAATTATCTAAATGATAATAAGTTTATTTGTGAGAAATGTTGTCAGTAGTTTATAGAATGAATAAAACTGATTTTTTGTTGTGGTATCTTTTAAACACATACCTATAGATAGTAAAACTAGAGAAACTAATCATTTTGCAGTGGTCTCTTAATTATTTCCAGAGCTGTATGTACAAGTATATATCCACATATAATTCTTTTATAAGCATTTAAACTTTATTTTTGCAGTTCATGGATATAATCCTTGAAACGCCTCTTATATTTTTCTTGTCACATCTGTTGTGACCAGTTAGGGACAGATATAATTTTGCTCCTGCCCTGACTAAGCAATTACTAGGGTAAAGGTTCTGAATCCTGCAGTATACCATCTAACTTTTCTGATTCATATTCAGAGGCGTAACTAGAAACCACAGGGCCCAGGTGTAAGAATCTAAGAAACACAATACATGTTCCTCCCTGCACACCCTGCAGCATGTGTAACTCATAAGTGTCCAGGAAAACATGGCTGAGGTGGCAACCCTAACTGTATATAGTGGTACTGAATAGTTACACTGTTTACCCCCTGCCCCCCATGCTGTAATAACAAGGTCTGTAATTTGCTGGTTCCACAAACATACACACACACACACATACATGCAAAAATACACACACAGTAACATACATACATACACACATACACACACACACACACACACACATAAACACCAATGGGTAAAACAGAAACACAAACCCCTGTAGTTAGAGACACTAGTGAAGCATCATGAGCCACTCACATGATATCAGTGCAGGCAGTGGCAGGTCAACGTTTTTTGAAGCTGTGCCGCCACACTCAGGGGCCCAGTCACAGTTGCGACCTCTGCACACCCTGTAGTTTCACCCATGGGCATATTAAATAAAAAAAAGAGGCAAAATGAATTTAAGTAAATTGCATATTTTTTTTTTTTTTTTACTATGAATGATTTTATGGGAGATTTATGTATGAGATTAATGTCCCTTTAAAGGGATACGAAACCCATTTTTATTTCTTTAATGATTCAGATAGATCATGCAATTTTAAGCAACTTTCTAATTCACTCCTAATATAAATTTTTCTTCGTTCTCTTGGTATATTTATTTGAAAAAGCAGGAATGTAAGCGATCCGGCCCATTTTTGGTTCAGCACCTGGGTTGCGTTTGCTGATTGGTGGCTAAATGTAGCCACCAACCAGCAAACGCTATCCAGGGTGCTAAACTAAAAATGGTCCAGCTCCTAAGCTTAGATTCCTGCTTTTTAAAAAAATATATAGCAAGAGAATGAAGAAAAAATGATTATAGGAGTGAATTAGAATGTTGCTTAAAATTGCATGCTCTATCTGAATCATGAAAGAAAAACATTTGGGTTTAGTACCCCTTTAAAGAGGCAAATTAGTATATAAGCGGTACTGTAAGGTCCATATTCTAAAGATATAGTGACATAAAACTAATAAAAAAGATGTAAATTGTATTTGTAAATGATTTTCTTTTTCAGTTTCATGTACTGTTATTTTTTCTTTAACAAACTGTCTACCAGACCCTGTTCATTTGTCCTTTCTCCATCATTTCTGGCAATACTGCTTGTATTGTTTATATGGATTTTGTGTCTGAAGAATGCTAGTATCAGTTTTCTGTTGGTGTAGCGGCATACATTTTCTATAATGTCTTTGATTGTCTAGTGGGTGTAATGATTGTTCTGATAAACCTGAAAGCGACAAAGGCAACAAAATATTGAATGCACAGTAATGTCTGGAGAACTGTTCATGTTAATGAGCTGAAAATTCAGCCTGAAGTTTTGTTCTGTCATCAAAGATGAAAAAGAATATGTTCCTTCAACATTTCTAGAACAAAAATTGCATTTGAAAGAACTGTTTTCAGAACCAGTGCTTTATAAATAAAAATCAGATATCTAATTTAGACTTGGTAAAGTCTGAATATTATGATTCATCGTCTTTGGTGTTGTAATTTTAAGAACTGTTTGTTTTAGACTTTGTTTTTTTGTTTTTCCATATAGTTGTTTAAAAAGCACATTTTTCTTTCTCAAAATTATCTTAAAGGGACACAAACCCCAATTTTTTCTTTCTTTTATGTTTCAGATAGAGCATGCAATGTTAAGCAACTTTTTAATTTACGTCTATTATAAAATGTTCCTGCTATCTTTATTTAAAAAAGCAGGAATGTAAGCATTTTTGGTTCTGCACCTGGGTAGCGCTTGCTTGTGTCCCTTTAAAGGGACACTGAACCCAATTTTTTTCTTTCATGATTCAGATAGAGCATGCAATTTTAAGCAACTTTCTAATTTACTTCTATTATCAATATTAATTCGTTCTCTTGCTATCTTTATTTGAAAAAGAAGGCACCCCAGCTAAGGAGCCAGCAAATGTTTGCTTCAGGACCATGGACAGCACTTGTTTATTGGTGCTGACCAATCAGCAAGGGCAACCCAGGTTGTTCACCAAAAATGGGCCGGCATCTAAACTTACATTCTTGCTTTTCAAATAAACATACCATGGGAATGAAGAAAATTTGATAATAGGAGTAAATTAGAAAGTTGCTTAAAAATGCATGCTCTATGTGAATCACAAAATACATTTTTTGAGTACAGTGTCCCTTTAATTATGAACTCATGGGGATATATTCAAATACAGCCAATTAAAATCTTGAACTGCTTCTGTAGTCCAAAAAGTACATATGCCAAGATAAACCACAAAACAGTGAGCCCTACTATCCAGTTATCTAAAGGTCTCTGGGCTTAGGAGATTCTGTAAGAATTCTTGACAGTTCTATGAGCCACTGAATTCTAGGCAAATTTTTCCTGGAAAACAGTGTGTCTCACTGTCACAAAGGGGTGTTGCCTGCATTTTATGTATGTGAATGAAATGCATAGATTACAATAGAGCTCAGAAAAAAAATGTAATTTAAACATTGCATGAAACAAATAAATTACACAAAAAAAGCAGTAAAAATTGCATTTATGGAAAAATATAAATAGTATTGAAATTATGCATACATTTAATATACACAGTAAAAATTGTAATAAAACAATACTGCACATGTAAAAAACACCTTGAAATTTGAATTTATAATACATAATTTAAAGCGTCTTATTTTACTTATTGGGTTTTCTTGCCTTTGTTAGTGGATTGAAAAATCAGATGTCCAGCACCTCCAAGGTTAATGGGTGCACGCTATAGGGTCCTACATAAACCCATAAAACTGTATATATAGTCCAAGAAATAGCAGCACCGTTCCTTAGTGAATAATATATTTGTTAGAACTTTACAAAAAATATAACAACAATGTTTTGGTCTATATGGTGCAACATGATTAAGGTCACATAGACCGAAATGTTGTTATATTTTTGGTGATGTTCTAATAAATATATTATTCTGTTAGTGGATTGAACAGGGGCATTCTATAGGCATGGTTAAAAGATGTAGGCACCAATCAGCAAGTGCTACCCAGGTTCTGAACCAAAAATAGCATGGCTCCTAACCTTACATTCCTGCTTTTTCATATAAAGATACCAAGAGAACAAAGAGAATTGATAATAGAAGTAAATTAGAAAGTTGTTTAAAATGTCATGCTGTATCTGAATCATGAAAGAAATAATTTGGGTTTCATATCCCTTTAAGGTATGTAAATATTGAACCAGCCAGCTGACTCACCTTTGCCCAGGCAAGTTTCTTCTTCACATCTTCATTATCTGGTTCTACTTTTAATGCAAACTTTAGGTTCCTCACTGTGTGTTCGTGTCCACAAAAAACTTTCTATAAAGAGGCAATACATTTTTGTTAATGTACAACTGTCAGTCCAGCATACAAAGCTACAAAGAATCACTGCCAAGATCCCAAATATAGAACAAATACAAATGCAATTAGCAGAACACCAATTGGATCAGGGGCATATTTAGGTTTTGTGCTGCCATAGGCATTTAAGATTCTGCTGCTGGAGGGAGGGAGAGAAGGGAGGGAGCCACTTTGCTGGAGATGGGACCGGGAGCCACTCATTTTTTTCTTATGGTGCTGCGGCTTACAGTTTGATTACAGAGTACACTGACTGATCTGAGACCGGCTCTATTTCTCGCGCTGTGCCGATTGGCATGGTGATTTTGCATAGTAGCCATAAACTAACCGACTTGCTGCAGCCACTAATTTGTTTGAGAGACTGAGAAAACAATAAAAAGCATTGGTGTCAGTGGGGGACTTTTACCTTGAATATGCGTCTCAGTCTCAGTTTCTTCAGTCCACTCCTTTCAATTTCGCGCCTGGGGTAATCAAGCAAGCCTTTTGTGAATGGTGCTTGCCGCTCTCCCAAATCTGCCGCCCTCCCAAATCTGCCGCCCTAGGCACGGGCCTTGTTGGCTTAGGCCATAATACGCCCCTGAATTGGATACATTTGATGTATCCACAAATTTACAACAAAATTACAGAAACATTTCGGGATTGTTCCCTTAATCATGCAGTATACAATTCACCCTTGTCAGCATTCCTTTTACCAGAAGGTGGCGCTGGTATAAAAGAGGTACTTTTTTAATTTGGGTTTTGGTATGGCGCAGTAAAAATGTTTTTAAAGAAATATTAGGGGTTTATATTTTTATTCTTTGATTTTTGGTGCCATCTACTGGTATATAGGAATGCTGGTAAAGGTGAATTATATACTGTATGATTAAAGGGACATTATACACATTTTTTCTTTGCATAAATGTTTTGTAGATGATCTATTTATATAGCCCATAAAGTTTATTTTTTTATTTTTTTTAAATGTATAGTTTTGCTTATTTTAAAATAACATTGCTCTGATTTTTAGACACCGAATAAAGCCCCAAAGTTTTACGAGAATACCGACATATACCTAGTCCAGCTTGTTTCTGTTTGTGTAAAGGGTCTTTTCATATGCAAAGGAAGGGGGAGTGTCTGATATTTCCCACTTACAGTGGGTGTTCCAGCTACCTTTTTAAAAGAGCTAATACTGGAAGCTTCTAAGTAAGTTTTTAAACAATTTTATACTGGATTTGTATATCAGTATCTATGCATATTATTCTTTATACTAGTGTCTATTACATGCAGTTGTATAAAAATTGGTGTATACTGTCCCTTTAAAAAACTATTCCCGAAGGGCGGAGTTTGGAGAGGCCAAGAAATGGCCGCATAAGTGTGGAGCTCCAGGCAGTTATAGCAGCAAGAAGGCATATATGCTGTGAAACTAGCAGCTGAGGAGCTCATCGGTCACTGAGATATAGACCGGATTGCCTGGGTCATCTATGTCTTATGAGCAAAGTGCTCGAAAACGCTCCACAAGCAGGCAAGCCGGACGGAAATAACCAGCGCAATCAGGGCCTGTGTCGGCCATCCACGTGGCGAAGACGCGACAACAAATCCCCGGGTAATGCTCTGAATAGAGAGCCAGTGGGCAAAAAGTAAGTGGCTGAAGGGGTCATGGTTTGGGAAGGGCTGCACTGACTTTGACGTGCAGGGAGCGATAACCAGACAGTCACATGTTATTTTAGAACCCTGCAGAGGACATTGCGCAACAGTAAAATCTACAGCAAGGCGCAAGAAAGATGTGCTGCACTTACCGCCCAGGATTTAAACCTCATGGAGGCTATAATTAAAACTAATACCCCAGTCTGACAGCAAAAGTAAGTGGCTGAAGGGGACACGGTTTGGGAAGGGCTGTACTGACTATGAAATACAGGGAGAGATAACCGGAGACAGTTACATGTTAATTTAGAACCCTGCAGAGGACATTACGTAGCAGTAAAAAAAATATACAGTGGGGGGCAAGAAAGATGTGCTGAGTTAATTGTCCAGGCTTTAAACCTCATGCAGGATATCATTAAAACTAATGCCCCAGTCTGACAGCATGACCCATGACTAGGGAATATAAAGGACTTGGTGATAGATAATACTTCATGGCTAGCATAATAAAGTTTATTTTGCCACTCGTATGCAACAATATCACAGGTCTCTGAACACATAGACCACATGGCAGAATAGACAACAATTTGCTTGATCTTTATAAGCTCACAGGCACAAAGATTGAAACACTGTGCAAGGGGTGAGACTCCTAAGTTGAAGAGACATAGATTCCTGCAGGTAATATAAAGGTGAGACAGCCAGCTACAGTATCACATTATCAAGCAGCCATTAGGATCTGAGCATAATTTTCAGTAAAACACTACTATAATGGCCTCTAAAAGAAGCGCCAAGGCTACGCCCTCGGGCAAACAAGCTACTGCTCCCATCTTTTTCAGAGCTAACAGAGGAGAGAAATCTCCAGACCAGCAATCGCCTCGTTCAGACGAAGAGCAGGGACATGAGGCAGACTACCTCACAGAATTAGGTAATCAAGCTCCTATAACAAAAGCAGACCTAGACAACTTGGTATCTAAACAGGACATTTCCACGAATTTTGAAAAGCTTCTGGAAAAGATAGAGACCCTGCAAAACACAGTTACTAGTAGCCTTGCCGAACTCAAGCAAGAGATCGGTGAATTAGGGTCCAGAGTGAATTCACTTGAAGAAAGTGGGGATGCCTTAGCTGAAGGCTTAAATGAAGTCACGGATCAAACAAAGGCCCAACAACAAGATATAGAAGACATCTATGACAAGCTTGAAGACTTGGAAAACCGCAGCCGTCGCTGTAATATACGGCTGAAAGGAGTGCCAGAATCAGTGACCCCTAAAGAATTGAACTTATATTTGCTAAACCTATTTCAAGGTATCATAGGAACAGGTGATGAAAATAAATTTCAAATAGAAAGGGCTCATAGGGCTTTGTGCCCTAAACCTAAAGGGGTCGACCCGCTACGAGATATCATCATTAGGATGCTTAGATATCAAGAAAAGGAGGAAATTTTGGCGGCAGCGCCAAGAAACCCAACATTTAAACACCAGGGTAACGTAATTCAATTCTTCCAGGATCTATGCTTAAGGACCCTGCAGAGAAGGGGCGCCCTCAGGCCCCTTACATCACAATTGAGAAAAGCTAAAATTCCGTATAGATGGGGTTTCCCGTTTGCCTTACACATCACTTGGGAAAATAAGATACTTTCTATCAAAGATCCGGAGGAAATACCAGAAATTTGTAGAAGAATGAAAATGGATCCCCCTGTTCTTCAACATCAAAAACCACCTGTAGGAAGTGACATAGGGAGCAGACCGTCTTTCCAAAAGAGATGGTCTAAAATGCCGGAGAAGAAAAGGAAGACATGAAGCATCTGGTGCAATCACAGAGAAGAAAACATTAGGAAGTCAAGAGCGGGGAAAAAAAAGGGAGACTTTTTGGAGCTTATTTGAGCTCTAATGTTGGAACAGGTATTTCCGGGTGTGGTGTTAGAGAACTCGGACCTTCTGGACTGGTTACAACATCGGACAGATGAGTATAACATGTTACTGTCTTTGTTTTATGTTTGCTATACTTGGTTGAGAACACACGTTAATGTCAAGTTGTTTTAATGGCGAATTGATCCTATCGGAAGAGATAAGGATGAAGTCTGAGAGATGACGCTATAGAGACTTTGATGGTACTTTGATAGCTATAAAGACTCTTTTATAAGCCTTTCATGAACTTTAATGTATTGCCAGGTTAAATATCCTAAATGGTTAAGAATTTTCTTATGCAGGATAGTTAGTAATGACTGAGGAAACTACAGCTGAATAAATATACTTGCCTTTAATAGTACTTAGAATACTAAATAAAGTAAAATAACTGCCTTTTTGGTAATAATGATGCAATGTTTAGTTAAAACCGAAGGACTTACGGTTCATTTGTTATGTTTATTTCTATTCTTAAAAGTTTGTCTCCAGGGGGTGCCATGTAATACTATGTATGGGGGTAAAGAGATATGGGTAAAGAGGTGGAATAACAGGACACTAAGAGTTTGTGAGGTTCAGAGATTGTGTTACACAGTCATTTCCTCAGGTACAGGTGGAGTAGAGGGACAGGGGGAGATGGTGGGACTGAACGAAGATGGCACATAACTTTATCCTACTCTCACACAATGCAAGGGGGTTGAACACAGATGTCAAAAGAAAAACTGCTATGACACAATATTTGAAAACAAAAACCAAAATAGTTTTTTTACAGGAGACACATTTTGTGAAGTCAGGTGTCCCAAAGTTCTGGTCACACCACTTTCCGTTACACTTCCATTCTACAGCCGAATCTAAAAAGAGAGGGGTTTCCATATTAATCCATAGATCTCTTGATTTTGTGACAGACAAGGTAATTAGGGATAAGGAGGGACGTTTTGTTATAGTCCAGGGTTCCTTCCAGGGCACCATGGTCACTTTGTGTAATATATACGCCCCCAATGAAACGCAGAATTTATTCTTCTCTAAGATATCTTCACTGCTCACACAATGGTCACAGACTAGATTAATTTTGGCCGGTGATTTTAATGTTAATATGACTTCTTATGGGGGGCCAGACTCTCTGAAAATAACAAGTAGACAACACAGACACAACAGCATTGTCAAGGCAATCAGACACTCATTAGAGGAACAAGGACTGGTGGACTCATGGGAAGTGGTGGGCAATCCAGATCATGACTACACTTACTACTCACCGGCACATAAGATATACACGACGCTTGACTATATTTACGTAAGTCAAATTCTAGCGCCCAATCTCGTGACAATGGGTACTCAGGCATGTGTCTGGTCTGATCATTCACTCATATATCTAGAACTCTCGGGACTCATAAACTTCTCGAGACACCGGTCATGGACATATAACCCGACTTTACTGAAAGACCATGAGATACACGATAGAATACAAAAGGCAATAAAAGAATATTGGGACATAAATGTTAGTTCAGTTAAGAATCCACTAATGACATGGGCCGCTCATAAGTCTGTATTGCGGGGACTTCTTATAAAGGAAAAGTCGATGAAGAATAAAAAAGTATCTACACTGGTCAATACATTACAGGGTGAGGTTGAACAATTAGAGAGGGAACACCAACGTACATTATCTGAGAGAACATACAAAACATTGGTCATTAAAAGAGGGGAATTAGCTAAGCTACTGAATGATGCTTCTATGAGATCAGCTTTACGACTCAAGGCCCATTACTTTGTGTATGCAAATAAGCCGGATAGATATTTGGCACATAAGTTGAGGGAAAAAAACAAATTCTTTTCTATACCCAAGTTCACAGGAAATTGCAGATAGTTTTGCCCAATATTATGAGCATTTATACTACGGAAATAAAGTAGCAACGGGGAACAATGACATCCAGATATCTAATTCCTAGACAGAGCAGATTTGAAAACTATAGAGGAGGGTGACCTGGAGAACCTTAACTCAAAGATAACAGCCTCGGAAGTGCTAGGAGTAATTAAGGATCTCAAAGTAGGTAAGCTGCGGGACCCGATGGTTTGACGGGAGAGTACTACAAACTTTTTAAAAAAGAACTGCTTCACCATTTGGTCAATTTTTGTAACGGGATCATGGAGGGATGGGACTTACCTAGAGAAATGCTTCAGGCAAAGATTATAGTAATACCAAAAGGTGGGAAAAATACTAAACTATGTCAAAATTATCGGCCAATCTCCCTGATCAACCATGATATAAAGATTTTTGCCAAAATTATGGCGAATAGACTTAAAAAGATTTTACCCTCACTGATCCACCAAGACCAGGTGGGATTTGTTCAGGACAGGGAAGCCCCCGATAATGTCAGACGAACTCTTAATATTAGATTATCTGAATGCGACAGGGACACCAGCTCTATTCCTGTCGCTCGACGCCGAAAAAGCGTTCGACAGGGTAGACTGGAAATTCATGTTCAAAGTATTATCGGCCATGGGGTTTAGAGGAGCCTTCATTCAGGCGCTCGGTAGCATTTATTCTGGGCCGACGGCGGTGGTGGGAGCAGCGGGTTATTTGTCAAGGCAAATCAACATTTTGAATGGGACACGGCAGGGTTGCCCGTTGTCACCGCTGCTGTTTGCGATCTGTATAGAACCGTTGGCTTCATGTATTAGGAACTCGAGAGAAATCTCGGGAGTGCAGGTGGCAACCTCTGAGTATAAATTGATGCTGTTTGCCGACGACGTGTTGCTAACACTCACCAAGTCAATGAGTTCTTTGCCACATCTTTATAACATCTTGGGAGAATACGCTGGGATTTCAGGCTATAAGATAAACTCTGATAAGTGTGAGGCGTGGCGGTCAATTTACCTCAGCATACTAAGAAAGCAATTGAGTTGAACTTTGCATTCTCATGGGTTAAAAGTCATATCACATATTTAGGAATTAAAGTGGGCGACAAACTGACGGATCTGTATAGATTAAATTATATCCCTGCTTATAATGCTATTAGAAATGACCTGAGGAGGTGGAAGAAACATAATTTTTCATGGTACGGAAGGCTAATGTCTATCAAGATGAATGTCCTCCCAAGATTAATGTACCTATTCAGAGCTATACCGACTAACATTCCCCTCCCGGAGCTAGAAGCTCTACAGGTTGATCTTCTAAAATACTTGAGAGGAGACGGTAGAACTAGGATAGCCTCACAGCTGTTGAAGCTGCATAGGCAGGCAGGGGGAGTTGGGGTTCCAAACCTCGAAGAATATTTTCAGGCCTCTAGACTGGCACAGACGGTTATCTTGAGTAAACAAAACATTGGGTTGGTGTGACCACAGGTAGAGGCGGAGATAGCGGCAGACATTATATGGGACCCGGAGGCACTTACAAAATCGGGCGCATATAGATCGCCAATAATGCTAGAAGCAATTCGATTATGGAATAAAATTGCGAGAGGTCTACGGTTATGTAGTCCAGAATCTTTACTAAGGCCTATCAGGTTTCTACTGCCAAAGGATTTGAGAAAGTTAGTGGATAAATGGGCGAACAAAGGTCTATATAGGGTGGCCGATTTTTTTGCCGGGCCTCAAAATACTTATGTTTACCCAAATTAGGGATCAAATAGAACCGGAAAAGTTGCAATGGTTTTTGTACTTGCAGATTAGTTCGGTAATAGCAGCATACACGAAACACAAACAAGCATGCCCACTCACTGAACTTGAGAGAATAGTAAGGGCATCTACTAGGGGGGGAAAACTGATCTCTCGGCTTTACGTTTTAATACAGAAAGCTAAATATGACTCTAAGTTAGCTGTGATAGAGAGATGGGAGAGAGACACAGCAGAGGTGTGGGGTACGAGTGAGTGGAACGAATTGATGCTGAACTCTTATGGGGGTCTGATTAGTGCGGACATGAGGAAAAATTGTATCAAAGTAATGTTTAGATGGTATCTGACACCTGAACGGACAGCCTACTTTGTCTCATCGCATAGTGGATATTGTTATAGGGGTTGTCAGGAAAAAGGCACATATAGACACATGTGGTGGGATTGCCAAAGGGTTCAATCATTGTGGGAGAAACTGTCAGAATTGATAGGTAACTTGTTGGGGGACAGAGTCAATCTCACAATGTTGCAGGCCTTACTACACGAAAGGGTAAAACCATTCAACACGACAAACAAGTTTATTAGAATACTCTGCACATGTTTGAGAATCTGCATAGCCCGACATTGGAAAGTTGGGGTACCCTCATGGCAGGAAGTGGTGGGAAAGATTACAGATACGTACACCTTGTCGGAACTGCCGGCTTGGTCGCAGGGACAACCAGAGCAGTTTCAGAAGATCTGGTTTTATTGGATTTTAGGTCAGAGTACTATCTGAGAAAGGCAGAGGAGGAAAGGGGGATATAAGTGGCCTTCTGGATTACTTGTGTCTTGGAACTCTGCGCAAGGAAATACCCATTGATAAGATATACGTGGTCTTTTTAGGTACATTTATATTTTGATGATTACTAGTTTGCTTTGGGGATTGTATGGCACCACCTGGAGGGGAGTTAAATGGGGGAGGGGGGGTTAGGGACAGTTATGGTTTTTTTGTTACTAAGTTTGTTACATTTGTTCATTTCATGATTAAAATAGTGCATAGAACTTTAAACAAAGACAAGAGAACAAAAGCAATTTTGATAATAGAAGTTAATTAGAAACTTTTTTTTTTTTTTAATTGTATTCTCTATCCGAATCATGAAAGAAAAAAATGTGTATTTCATGTCTATTTTAAAAGGTTGTGGTTTAAAAGCACAAAACAAGCTAATGGAAAAATAATTTTACAATATACTGTCCCTTTAAGTATGTCACTGCTTAGTGTTTTTATTATAACAATTAAACAGACTGTTTCATATCCCTTTAAATTATTT
>CAJPDP010170425.1:0-10462 GCA_905336975.1 Bombina variegata variegata | reverse complement strand
CCGACGATGTGTGTCCGTCTGCTCAGAGCAGGCGGACAGGTTATGGAGCAGCTTCATAACTGGTGTTTCTGGCGAGCCTGCAGGCTCGCCAGAAACACGGGGCATCAAGCTCCATACGGAGCTTGAAACATATGCCCCATAGTATCAAGCTCTTATTGTTAGCACATCATCCGCAGCCTTTCTTGAGTTCACATATACTATATATCAGTCGCTTCGATTTTTTCGTATCTTGAATATGTGTTTTTATTGTGCTTTATTTGTTTTTAGAGTATTATGAAATATTAAGTATTACAGTCATTTATTTAACACAATATTTGATGCCGGCATCTTTGTAGAAATGATCAATTGCATATTTTGTGTTTTTAATTTGTTCTATGGTATTATCCATTTGCTTTTTTTCATTAAATTATATTAATTATTCATGCATCAATTTCCAGTAATTTTATAACTTTATTTTTAAGGTTTTTTAGTTGTACTTGCCCATATTGATATATCAATTGCTTTAGACTCTTTTTGGACAAACATCTAAACATATTGTGCTTATCAAGGTAATTTTACAAGTTAACATCTATACTATTCCAATGATTTAAACCTTATTGTAGTACCACGAATGTACTAATACCGTATTGTGGACATTTTAAGTACACTCACCTTATTTGTATTACATATTATATATATATATATTTTTTATATTTAAGACAGAGTTCTGAATCTATTATATAAAATTGTATCTCTCAGCTACCTTAGCACAATCCCAAAATCCTTTTAACCAGCTCAGATATGTTGCAGGGTCAGGGTAAAAATTACAGATGAAGCAGATGACTGGATAATCACAGTAATACTTGTCGTCTGATAACTGAGATATGTTGCAGGGTCAAGGAATACAATACAGTTGTAGCAAATTATTATATAATGACAATAATGGTTCTTTAGAAACTGACATATGTTTCAGAGTTCGGACTATACAAAATAGCTGTATCCAGGATACATACAGCAGGAAACAAAACCGAATGTGGTCAGTAGAACATAGGCAGAGGTCATGAGACAAGACAGGAATAACTTGAAATACAAAGAAAAGGCACGCTAGTACAGGCACAGAGTGATCTGCAAAGATCAAAGTTAATGCATTGAACCTAGGCCCGAGGATTTCCTAAATAGAGGCTACTGAGATCAGGTGGAGGATAATTAAAGTACCACTCAATGCAGTAGAATTGCATAATTAAAAAGTACATAATAAAGGGACAATGCAATAGCACTTACTCTGAATTTCAAATAAGCAGTATTTTTTTTTTCTTGCAAATTTATTTTTTCTCCAATTTTCCGGCCCCCTATTTCATGTAACAGACATCAGCCAATCACAGACTAGTATACGTATAGAAAAAAATGAAAAAACTGTAATACTTCATATTAATTAGTAGCATAAGTCTCATAGTGCAACCTAGAATAAAAATTTCTATATAGACAAAAAAAGATAGAGTAGATCACACAAATCAATGCGGTCTAAAAAGTCTAGGAGAAACAGCACATATAAGACAATATTATATTATATTAAGGAAGGAAAATATACGTACAGTCTATGCAAAAATAACCAAATACATTTATTTTTATAGACATATAAACATGTAAACATTAAAAACATTTATACAAGTAGGAGTCCCCATATATGAATGTGTAAAAGGATATGGCCAAGTAGGTAATAAAAGTGGTGCACCACTAATACTCCAAAAGGCAATGAACAAATGTCCAAACGGTTGCTTGGAACTGATAAGCAAAGCAAGAAAGCATGTATACATAAGTGTTAGCGGGCTCAGCAAAGCAATCAATGCTAGGAAAGTTCTCCAGATTAGTGCTGAAAAGCGTAATGCACAAAGCAGGAAATAAACAGCATCAAGCAAGGCAAATCCACAAGCAGTTGATATATCTTCAGACAACCTGACATATCCTTGCAAAGTCACAGTTAGTAATGCTCAGTGTGTGGCACACATAAAGCATATGTACTTCATTCATTCCAAATGCCAAAGGTGCTGCACTTTCAGATAGTGTGCATCCAGCGTTTGCTCCGGTAAACCGGTCAGATGAATACTTATCCACATGCAGATATCACCAGCAATAGATGTTCCACCAGCCACAGAGGGTAAACAGTGTGAGGAGGGGATCTCCCAGGCAAGTGAGGTAGCGACAAACGCGTCCCTGTACGCGTTTTACTCTGCTCTCGTGGTCGCTCGGAGCTTCTTCCGGGTTATGACGTCACTCCAGCAAGGTAGCTTTTTATTGGATACAGGTGTCACGTGGCATTCAACAAACTGCCGAAATTCTTAAAGAGCCCTTACGTTATCACATCAATATAACACTTATGCGGTCAGTTTACTGAGCCTCTATGCTATTAATTGAGTGTTCCAAAACAGCATATTTGCAACCTTATAACTGGGCGTCAAGGGTTAAAGGGATTACATAATATTATCAAAGGCAATGTTGCATTATTAGCATCCATACTAAATATTTTGAATTGATGTTTCAAATGTTTGAAACAACAGGAACAACTTAATTATATTGGATATTCAGAATCAATTATATTATACATTTATTCACAAATAAATGATTACTCGCAGACTATTGAGATTCGGAGGGGAGAAGCAGGAACCCTGCTTGTTATAAAGGGAATGTTTCTTTTACAGAATATCAGGTTAAGAAGGAGGCAAATTCCAACTTTTCATTTAACCCGTTAGGGGACAGTGTTTTCAAGTTGTACATCCATCTAGTTTCTTTTTGAAGAAGGATTATGTCAATATTTCCTCCTCTCCTACTGGCCTTTACTGATTCAATACCAAAAAAAGTTAAACCTTCGGTTTTTGATCTATGATAATGTGCAAAATGCCTTGCAATTGGGCTATCAATATTAAAGTCCTTAATATCGTCTCAATGTTCCGTTATAAGTGAACGAAATTCCCTGTAGGTTTTCCCTATATAGAACAAAGGGCCTGAGCATGATAAAAGGTATATAACACCTGTAGTAGAGAAATTTATAATGGTTTTAATTTTGTAGACTTTATTGGTACTGGTTTCAAAAGTTTTAGTTTTTTTTAACAAATTGACAGCAAACACAGTGGTTACAGGGAGAACACTCTACAATTTTTTTGAAATATGTTTCTAGCCAATTAGTGTTTTTGACTTGATTGAATTCACTTTTGACTAGAAAGTCTTTGAGATTATTGGCCCTACGTGCCATCATGAGGGGATAATCCCCTACATATTCCTGTAAAACAGGATCTAACGACAACAGATGCCAGTTTTTTTGCAAAATAGTTTTAATTTTATCCCAATGGGAATTGAATTTAGTAATGAATCTGATCTTAGTGACAGCTTAATCATTTTTAGGTTCTTGATTTTGAAATAGAAGATCCCTTCTCTTCTTATTTCTGGCTTTAAAGAGGGCCCTTTTTACACATCTTTTGGAGTAACCTGGTTCATAAAACCTACTGGCCATCTCAACAGCCTGTTTATTGAAAGTATAATCATCAGTGCAGATCCTACACAATCTTAAAAATTGCCCATATGTAATACCTCTTTTGAGGTTTCCGGATGATGGCTAGATCCCAAAAGAAGGCAGTTGGATGCCGTAGGTTTACGATATACCTCGGTTACAATAGCATTCTCTCTTTTACTAACAAGGAGATCCAGAAAACTGATTTCATTGACATCATAGCTGCATGTGAAAAAGATATTTAAATCATTCTGATTGAGAACAGACACAAACTGGAGAAGCTCCTGTTCTTTCCCTCCCATAGGATAAGTATATCGTCCACATAGCGGATCCAGAGGGCCACATATGCATCAACCCACGCAGCATGTTCACCAAACACAATGTTGTTCTCCCACCATCCCAGGTGTAAGCAAGCATAGGTTGGTGCACATGTGGCCCCCATGACTGTACCACGTTTTTGTCTATAGTATTTGCCATTGAACAGAAAAATGTTATTAGTGAGTACAAATTCAAGAAGATTGGTAACAAATTGAGTATGCCTCTCATACCCAGACCCTCTAATTTCGAAAAAGGATTTACTTGCCTTCAATCCCACCGAGTGTGGGATAGAAGAGTATAAAGATTCAACATCCAAAGATACCAACAAAGTATTGTTGGTTACAGTGATTCCATCTAGTTTTTTTAATTACATCAGAGTCTTGGACAAAAGTTCTCAGTTCATTAACAAAAGCTGTAAGAAAAAGTCCACGTATCTGCTGATTCCCTCAGTAGGGCCCCCTATCCCAGAAATGATATGGTGACCTGGAGGTTTGAGCAATGATTTATGAAGTTTAGGAATCCAGTAAAAAACTGGAATCTTAGGTTTTGCATTATACAGGTAACTTTGTTCTTGACTAGTAATTAAAGTTGATCTCCTAGCATCATTTAGAAGAAATAACAACTCATTATGTGATTTCTGAAAATCATCATTGGTCACTGGAGTATATGGATTACCATCAGAAAGTTGCAGTGTAGCCTCACCAATATAGAAATTACAACATTTCCGCCTTTGCGGCAGGTTTAATGACCAACTCCTTATGGCTAATAAGATCATCTAAGGCTTTTCGCTCTCCATAGGACAAATTGTCATTTATTATACCAATAGTCTGTATCTGCGCAAACTGTTCAGAGACACTCTGCACAAACACAGATATGTTGGGTATTGCAGAAAAAGAAGGCATGTACATGGACCTCTTCTTAAAGTTGGATCTTGGGTAAATAGCTATTTGGTCATCAGACTGTTCATAGGCCAATGTTTCCAAATTATGTAAGGCTTCCCTATCACTCCCACTACCCAAATCAATAGTAGTACGCTGGGTCATTATTTTCTTCAATGCTAATTTACGAGGAAAGAGGTGTAAGTCCTTAGTGACCTCAAATAGATCTAATCTGTTAGAGGGGCAGAAGCTAAGTCCTTTTTTTCTAAGAGTTTAATATGTTCCTGATTAAGGGGAAAAGAGGATAAGTTAACAATATTAGATACCTGATTACCAGGAGGTTCCCCCAAGAGGGACATCATATCAGATTCTAATTGTATATTAGTCTGTTCCTGGTTATCATGTAGTGACCTCTGTTTCTCCTCCCTCCCCCTCCATATCTTCTTTCCTGGGGAGGCCTTTGCGTGTTGCCGCTTCCCCCCTCTTCTTGTCCTACCCCTAAAGGTTGTTGTTCTTGATTAGTAGATAGGGTTGTGTTATCAGGGTCAGAGTCAATGTCAGAATTATCAGTTGCAGAGTCATAGTAATATCTAGTATTCATTCTGTTACGATAAATATATATTTTATTCCTTTTATAGTCATCTTGATCCCTAATCATTTTGCTTCTTTTCCTCAATTTAATTTCACTCTGCAGTTTTTCAATCAATTTTTGAGTCTCCTTATTAAGTTTCTCAAAAGAGGAATCATTTTCATAATGATGCAATTTTTCATAGATAGTATCAACTTCTACTTTTTTTTTCTCATCCTCAGCTATCATTAGTGCAATTAAATCGAGAGAACACTTGGTTAGTATTTCATTCCATTTAGTCAAAAAGTCATTGTAGGCATCAACTCCCCTTAAATTAATTCCTAGGTCTAATTTAATCCTTAATACGCTAGGGATTATCTCCATTTTCAAATAATTAGTCAGGCTTTGATGTTCCCATTTATTTTTTACCTGTTTAGTTAATTTCTTTTTATAGCACTTAAATGCTGAAAGAACATCATTAACTAAATTATCTTAATGACGTTGTTTCAGCATTTAACAAAACATGGAGATAATCCCTTGAGGATCTCTCGATTTAATTGCACTAATAATAGCTGAGGATGAGAAAAAATTGGAAAACTTTTGAGAAACTTAACAAGGAGACCCAAAATTGATTGACAAACTGCAGAGTGAAATTAAATTGAGGAAAAGACCCAAACTGATTAGGGATCAAGATGACTATAAAAGGAATAAAATATATATTTATCATAACAGATTGAATACAAGAAATTACTATGACTCTAGAACTAATAATTCTGACATTGACTCTGACCCTGATAACACAACCCTATCTACTAATCAAGAACAACACCCTTTAGGGGTAGGACAAGAAGAGGGGGGAAGCGGCAACATGCGAAGGCCTCCCCAGGAAAGAAGAGATGGAGGGGTAGGGAGGAGAAACAGAGGTCACTACATGATAACCAGGAACAGATTAAGATACAATTAGAACCTGATATGATGTCCCTCTTGGGGGAACCTCCTGGTAATCAGGTATCTAATATTGTTAACTTATCCTCTTTTCCCCTTAATCAGAAACATATTAAACGCTTAGAAAAAGGACTTAGCTTCTGCCCCTCTAACAGATTAGATCTATTTGAGGTCACTAAGCACTTACACCTCTTTGCTCGTAAATTAGCATTGAAGAAAATAATGACCCCGCGTACTACTATTGATTTGGGTAGTGGGAGTGATAGGGCAGCCTTACATAATTTGGAAACATTGGCATATGAACAGTCTGATGAACAAATAGCTATTTACCCCAGATCCAACTTTAAGAAGAGGTCCATGTACATGCCTTCTTTTACTGCAATACCCAACATATCTCTGTTTGTGCAGAGTGTCTCTGAACAGTTTGTGCAGATACAGACTATTTGTATAATAAATTACAATTTGTCCTATGGAGAGCGAAAAGCCTTAGATGATCTTATTAGCCATACGGAGTTGGTCATTAAACCTGCCGACAAAGGCGGAAATGTTGTAATTTTAGATCAGAATTACTATATTGGTGAGGCTACACGTCAACTTTCTGATGGTAATCCATATACTCCAGGGACCAATGATGATTTTCAGAAATCACATAATGAGTTGTTATTTCTTCTAAATGATTCTAGGAGATCAACTTTAATTACTAGTCAAGAACAAAGTTACCTGTATAATGCAAAACCTAAGATTCCATTTTTTTACTGGATTCCTAAACTTCATAAATCATTGCTCAAACCTCCAGGTTGCCCTATCATTTCTTGGATAGGGGGCCCTACTGAGGGAATCAGCAGATACGTGGACAGTCTTTTGTTAATGAACTGAGAACTTTTGTCCAAGACTCTACTGATGTAATTAAAAAACTAGATGGAATCACTGTAACCAACAATACTTTGTTGGTTTCTTTGGATGTTAAATCTTTATACTCTTCTTTCCCACACTCGGTGGGATTGAAGGCAAGTAAATCCTTTTTGGAAATTAGAGGGTCTGGGTATGAGAGACATATTCAATTTGTTACCAATCTTCTTGAATTTGTACTCACTAATAACATCTTTCTGTTCAAGGGCAAATACTATAGACAAAAACCTTGTACAGCCATGGGGGCCACATGTGCACCAACCTATGCTTGCTTACACCTGGGATGGTGGGAGAACAACATTGTGTTTGGTGAACATGCCGCATAGGTTGATGCACATGTTGCCCTCTTTGGTCCGCTATGTGGACAATATACTTATCCTATGGGAGGGAACGGAACAGGAGCTTCTCCAGTTTGTGTCTGTTCTCAATCAGAATGATTTAAATATCTTTCTCACATGCTGCTATGATGTCAATGAAATCAGTTTTCTGGATCTCCTTGTTAGTAAAAGAGAGAATGCTATTGTAACCAAGGTATATCGTAAACCTACGGCATCCAACAGCCTTCTTTTGGGATCTAGCCATCATCCGGAAACCTCAAAAGAGGTATTAGATATGGGCAATTTTTAAGATTGCGTAGGATCAGCACTGACGATTATACTTTCAATAAACAGGCTGTTGAGATGGCCAGTAGGTTTTATGAACGAGGTTACTCCAAAAGATGTGTAAAAAGGGCCCTCATTAAAGCCAGAAATAAGAAGAGAAGGGATCTTCTATTTCAAAATCAAGAACCTAAAAATGATTAAGCTGTCACTAAGATCAGATTCATTACTAAATTCAATTCCCATTGGGATAAAATTAAAACTCATTTGCAAAAAAACTGGCATCTGTTGTCGTTAGATCCTGTTTTACAGGAATATGTAGGGGAATATCCCTTCATGATGGCACGTAGGGCCAATAATCTCAAAGACTTTCTAGTCAAAAGTGAATTCAATCAAGTCAAAAACACTAATTGGCTAGAAACATATTCCCAAAAAATTGTAGGGTATTCTCCCTGTAACCACTGTGTTTGCTGTCAATTTGTTAAAAAAACTAAAACTTTTGAAACCAGTACCAATAAAGTCTACAAAATGAAAACCTTAATCAATTGCTCTACTACAGGTGTTATATACCTTTTATCATGCTCATGCCCTTTGTTCTATATAGGGAAAACCTACAGGGAATTTCTTTCACGTATAACGGAACATTGAGACGATATTAAGGACTTTAATATTGATAGCCCAATTGCAAGGCATTTTGCACATTATCATAGATCAAAAAACGAAGGTTTAACTTTATTTGGTATTGAATCAGTAAAGGCCAGTAGGAGAGGAAGAAATATTGACATAATCCTTCTTCAAAAAGAAACTAGATGGATGTACAACCTGAAAACACTGTCCCCTAACGGGTTAAATGAAAAGTTGGAATTAGCCTCCTTCTTAACCTGATATTCTGTAAAAGAAACGTTCACTTTATACAAGCAGGGTTCCAGCTTCTCCCCTCGGAATCTCAATAGTCTGCGAGTAATCATTTCTTTGTGAATAAATGTATAATATAATTGATTCTGAATATCCAATATAATTAAGTTGTTCCTGTTGTTTCAAACATTTGAAACATCAATTCAAAATATTTAGTATGGATGCTAATAATGCACCATTGCCTTTGATAATATTATGTAATCCCTCTATCTTTTTTTGTCTATATATACATTTTTATTCTAGGTTGCACTATGAGACCTATGCTACTAATTAATATGAAGTGAGTAATACAGTTTTTTCATTTTTTTCTATACTTATACTAGTCTGTGATTGGCTGAGGTCTGTTACATGAAATAGGGGGCCGGAAAATGGGAGAAAAAATTAATTTGCAAGAAAAAAAAAATACTGCTTATTTGAAATTCAGAGTAAGTGCTATTGCATTGTCCCTTTATTATGTACTTTTTAATTATGCTTTTCTACTGCATTGAGTGGTCCTTTAATTATCCTCCACCTGATCTCAGTAGCCTCTATTTAGGAAATCCTGAGGCCTAGGTTCAATGCATCAACTTTAATCTTTGTAGATCACTCTGTGCCTGTACCAGCGTGCCTTTTCTTTGTATTTCAAGTTATTCCTGTCTTGTCTCATGACCTTTGCCTATGTTCTAGTGACCACATTCGGTTTTGTTTCCTGCTCTATGTATCCTGGATACAGCTATTTTGTATAGTCCGCACTCTGAAACATATGTCAGTTTCTAAAGAACCATTATTGTCATTATATAATAATTTGCTATAACTGTATTGTATTCCTTGACCCTGCAACATATCTCAGTTATCAGACAAGTATTACTGTTATTATCCAGTCATCTGCTTCATCTGTAATTTTTACACTGACCCTGCAACATATCTCAGCTTTTATTTTGACTTGAGTGTCCCTTTAATTATGCAGATAGTTCCAGTAGTAGGAAGTATGAAGGCTATACCCTAAACAGCCTGACTGACAGAAGCAAAGCAAGCAGTCTTAAAGTGACAGTAACAACAGACAGGCAGACATGACAAGTAAAATTAAGAGCCTATAAATATCAGCCCCTACAACCCCAAGTACAATACTGATAAGGGTAAAACCACAAAATATATAGATACCCAGGGAAACTCTATAGATAACTGCAGAGATAAGATCATTAAGCAACAGGGTTTTTGGGAGGTTTATTGCCCACTGGAGGGTTGAGAGAAAACTTAGACCAAGAAAAAGAGATATAACACTGGATATCTGCTTAGAGAGAAATAAGTGTCATCCCATTCTCTTGCACAAGAGGAAGTTAAATTGTTATAGCTTGGGTTTTGTACTCTCTAGACAATTTAATCTATTTCAAACCCTTCTTTATTTAATTTGGTTCATAGACACCATTACAATAAGGAGAATTTTATTTGTGGAGTCCCAGCAAGTGGCCAGGCACCCTTTGTGCAGAGTGAGAATCACAACCGAGACTTTCTCAATGCCTGTAGACTCTCCATCTCAGAAGATCTAGAGGTGGAGAGTCTAAAAATCCTTTGGCTTGAGAGATTCAGTATCTATGCAGATGAGTCACCATTCAAGATTTACAAATGATTTAATAAGGTTTTGTGAGGGAGATTTATAGAGTACGGAAAGATTTGGACATTAGCAGTTAATTTGATGCATGTGAGTTGAAATCTGTTTACTTAAAGGGACACTCAGGTTTTATTACATTTTCATGATTCAGATACAGCATGTAATTTTAAACAACTTTCCAATTTACTTCCATTAAAAAAAATGTGCACAGTCTTTTATATTTACACTTTTTTGAGTCACCAGCTCCTACTGAGCATGTGC
>CAJPDP010169925.1:0-13583 GCA_905336975.1 Bombina variegata variegata | reverse complement strand
GAACATACCATTTAAAAAAGTTTCTAATTTACTTATATCGTCAAATTTGCTTTGTTCCATGACATTCTGTGTTGAAGAGATACCTAGGTAGGCATCTGGAGAATTACATGGCAGGAAATAGTACTGCCTCTAGTACTCTTGCAAATGAATAACATTGTTGCAAAACTGCTGCTGTATAGTGCTCCAGAAATTATTATTATTATCATTTATTTGTATAGCGCCGCCAAATTCCGTAGCGCTGATGAGGAAATGAGTCGGCTACTAAGCATATGTCCCTGCTTTTCAACAAAAAATACCAACAGAATGAAGATTTAAATTCACATGTTTAAATTCACATGCTCTATTCTGAATCACAAAATGGTTTTTTTAGGTTTCATGTCCCTTTAATAGCCACTATATGCATAGGCTCGAATGGAGGAATCTGCAACACTTAACAACAAATTAAGACTCCAGGGAAAATAAACTGGCTTGATCACAGTCTTAATTGGGGCCAAAACCTGAACAAAACCATGAATGTCAGGAAGATAAGCAATCTTTCTATGAATCAAAACTGAAAGAGCAGAAATAAGCCCTTTCAGAGAACTGGCAGATAGCCCCTTATCAAAACCATCCTGTGAGAACTGCAAAATTTTATGAATTCTAAAAGAATACCAAGAAAAGACATGATCTATACAACAAGCAATAAAAGCCATCCAGACCTTATGATAAATCTTCCTAGTCACAGGCTAACAAGCCTGGATTATTGTTTTAAATCAGAGAATCTGAAAAACCTTTATATTTCATAACTAACCATTCAATCTCTATGCCATCAAGCTTAGAGATTTGAGATCAGGATGGAAAAACGGACCTTGAGACAGAAGTTCTGGATGAGGTGGAAGAGGCCAAGGAGAACAACTGGACATCGGAACCAGATCTGCATACCAAATCCTTGGTGGCAAAACCGGGGCAATCAGGATTACTGATTATTTCTCCTTATCTTGGAAATTACTCTGGGAAGAAGAACCAGGAGGAAACAGGTAAGCCAACTGAAATGACCAACGAGCTAGTAGAGCATCCACAAACTCTGCCTGAAGATCCCTGGACCCTACAAAGTACCTGGGAAGTTTGTTGTTTAAACGAGAAGCCATCAGATATATCTCTAGGTGATACCAAAGACCCACAATCTGATTAAACACAGCCTGGTGAAGAGACCATTCCCATGGATGCAGAGACTGACGACTGAGAAAATCTGCTTCCCAGTTCACTACTGGAATATAAACTGCCAAGACGACAGGAATTGACTTCTGTGCATGAGAGGATGATTCACTGTTGTGACATTGTCTGATTGAAAGCAGAGATGAGACTCCCTTTTCAAGATAGGCCAAGTCTGAAGAGCCCTCAAAACAGTGCAGAGTCCTAGAATATTTATTGGCAACCTTACATCTCAATGGGGCCCATATCATTTGTGCTCTTAGAGATCCACAAACAGCTCCCCAACCTGAAATACTTGCATCTGCAGTGATCACAGTCCAGGTAGGACAAGCAAAAGAATCCCCCTGAATAATGAACAGATCTTGTACTGTGAACCTCAAAAATCTTTTGTGATAGCCGAGTAGGATTCCTGCACTACTGACTAAGCATACAAAGCTGAAGAGGTCTCATGTGAAATAGAGCAAATTGAATTGCATCTGAAGCAGCACTCATGAGACTCAGTACTTCCAAACAAAGAGCAACAAAGGGAAAAAAAGAGAGACTGAAGTTTCAGACAGGCTGACACCAATTTTAGCCTTCTCTGATCTGTTAGATTCATACTACATGAGTCTTTTTCTATCTAAAAACCCAGAAAAGTAACCCTTGCCAGAGGCACCAGAGAACTATCTGTAAAATTGATTTTCCAACTATGCTGTTAAAGAAACAAAGTCTGATGAGAAATTATCCAGTAGGCATGGCAAGTGCACAAGCGGCAAGTTCTGAGCCGCACATCCGACAGAGGTTTGCCTCGCCGTTGCGCTACTCTCATTGGCGGTTTGTGGGAAAAGAATCCGCCGGAGTATCAGCACTCATACGCCCAGGCTGAGCACTCAGCGGCAAGACGTGGAGGCGGAAGCCGCCCTGTTAGGGGAGAACACCAGCTAAGGCCGCCATCCTTTACACACCGGTATGGGTGACTCACTAACTCCCGGCTGGAGACAACCTACTTTGCCACAATACGCTCCCCTCCCGGGAATAGGAGAGGGTGGAGCGCTGCTGAGCGGCGAAAGGGACATCGATTCCACTGCTCTCTTCCAGCTTGGCTGAGATTGGACCTACCGTATTGTCAAAAAGAAATTGGAAGAGGCTTTCCTGCCTATGACTCTTTTACAGATAAGTAATGTACTAACTGCCTGTTTGCTCTCTGCCCTAAGGTGTGCATTTTTCAGAGGGACACACACATGCAATTTGGGTATAAACTTGTTGTAATATTAGAGAAGTTAAATACAAAGATAAACAATCTCTGTTATATGTATATATCCCTGGAGAGGAGAACTTATAACTCTTATATCAGCTAATAATTGAGCCTTTGACTGGGAACACTTATCATACTACTTTCTTGGACTAAGCTATACTTAAGGCCTGGTGTTTTATTGGGTCCAGTATGATTTGAAATCTGATCTCCTTGATGGAATCAGTAGGACATAGTTGATAAAGTGCCTGACAAACCTTTTTTTTCCCCCTTCCTTCTCTTCTTTGCTGCATTGTTTGTGTGGTCCTTGGTAAATTTGTGCTGAATTATTGCATGCCAGATTGAAGAACCTAGCTCAATTTCAGATATATAAGAATATACAAATGTACTTTTGTTTTACACTGTTAATATTGCACTGAAGCACCTTTTTTTAATGTATTTATTTATTGTTCTTCCTTTCTTTTTCCACAAATACTGAATGGATAAATATATAAATAAAAACAAGAATAAATCACCCAAGATGGCTACTAAAAGCCTCATACAGGATAAAAGTAATAAATCCCTGCTAGATATAATTGAGGATGTACCTGAGGAAAATATACCTCCAAATCACACTAATTTAGAGTTACTGACACAAATTAATGCTTTATTCTCACCCAAACTTGATCTCATTCAAGATAGTATCCTCACACTATCGAATGAGGTAAAACAATATGCGAATATGTTGAACAAAGAGTTTCTGATCTGGAAGACAGGGAATCATCTAGAGGGAAAATCACTCAAACATTTATAAAACAAGTAGATAGTATCAAAGCTAAATTAGAAGAGTTGGAAAACAGGGCCAGACGTAACAATAAGAGAATCATAGGGTTTCCAGAAGATATTCTAAACAAAGACTTACAACATTTTGTTGAGAAAGACTTGCTTATTTTACTAGGGTTAAATGAGGTCAATTTTCTTCCCATAATTGAAAGGATACACAGAGTGGGGGTAAGAAGAAGGTTAAGCGAAGGAATACACTCTAGCAGACCTGTTATTTTAAAATTTCAGAATTTTCAGGATAAAATACAAATTATGAGAGCGTATAGAGCCAAAAATAGCGCCTTGGATTTCAGAGGCAAAAAAACCTTACTATTTAATGACTTCTCTGCTGAAACCTCAAATAAACTCAAGGTTATGGCTCCCATATGTACACAAATGATTCCAATGGGGCTAAAAGCTAGATTGGTGTACCCTGCTAAAATATATGTACAGTCACAAGAAGGGGATAAAAGTTTTCAAAAGAATCTGAGGCTAGGGAATGGTAAGGTTCCAAACAACTGTAATTAAAGTAGAAAAGGTATTAAATAGGATGGCTAGATTGTAAATTCCCATGGGAATAGGGCCCTCAATTCCCCTTGTATTTGTCTGTAAAAGTTTGTCTTTTATTGTATTGTTTCTCTTGTTTATCCTTGTACCCATGGGCAGTGCTGCGGAATCTGTTGGCGCTTTATAAATAAAGAATAATAATAATAATGGCTATGAATGTATGGGATAATGTACAAATTGTTCTTTATTATTTTACTCTTTCAAAAAGAATGAATATGGTTAATATTCAGATATTGATGTTTTTGTTTTTAATTGTCTTTTTAGGGGTCACAGATAGATTAAAGGTGTTTTTTTATTATTACTTGTTTGTTTGATGTTTCTCGTCTTTTTTGTCTTGATTAGATGGTTTTAAAAATTGTTTCATGGAATATAGGTGGCTTTACCTCATTCATTAAAAGAAAATCAATTTTAAAGTATGCTAAAAGTCTGGGTGCCCAAAATCTATTTTTGCAAGAGACACATTTAAAAACTCAGGAAACTCTGAAATTTAAAACTAGCTGGGTGAATGAGATCATATTTATTCCATGTGAGAGGCAGAAAAATGGTCTTGCAATTTTGTTCAGCAAAGCTTTACAGTATAATATTAAGAAATGTACAATAGACAAGAACGAAAGATATATAATAATTGATATAGAAATTGATAAACAACAATATATTCTTTGCAATGTCTACGGTCCAAATGACTTAGACCCTAAGTTTTGGCACTCAGTGAGAGATGCCTTGTTACCATTGTCAGATAAGCATAATTTATTGGGCGGGGATTTTAATCTTACACCTAATAGGTTATTGGATAGAAGACAGATGGAGATCCTGGTTAATATTCATGAAGGGGGAAAAAAGGGGTTAAAAGCATGAAATGATAAATTTATCCAATATAGAAGAAAACGAGAAGCTTTAATTTTAAAACAGTTAAGAAAAGTTTTGAAATTACAAGATATTTGGAGAAACTTGTACCCAGACAAGAGAAATTTTACATGTCTCTCCAAAACTTTCGGTGTGCTGTCAAGAATTGATATGTTTTTAATTTCCGAAAAATTAGTTAATATGATTAAAGACGCTAGGATAGATCAAATTACCATATCAGACCATGCTCCAATATCTATATCATTGGAAACATTAAGATATAAACAGAGGTGGGAACTTTTTCTCCTTTCCCAAATTTCTACTTAATAATCCAGAATTTATTAATTGTATTCAAAGTAAATGGGAAATGTATAAACAACATAATTTAGAATATTTGGAAAAAGTTGATATTTTTTGGCAAGCAGGGAAAGCGGTATTACGTGGGGAGATTATTGTTTTTATGTTTAAATTTAAATTATTACTTTTTTGCTAATTTGCTAAAATTACTATTAAAGAAGAGATTATAAAACGCATCTGAATACTATAGATTTGGTAGTAAATCGGGTAGGCACAAATTAATAAAATAAAAAAAAGCCCTTCCTTTATCTCTAAAATAAAGCATCATGGGAAAATATTGATTGAAACTGAGAAGATTAGAGAGGCTTTTCTGGATTATTTTTATAATTTATATTCCACTCCTAATATCAATTTCGAAAAAAGGAACCAATTTTGGAGTGCTATTAATAATCCAAAAATTAGCATAGCAGACCTAGAAAAATTTTTAGAGACTGAAATTATTAGGATCATTAAAGAATTAGCAAATAATAAAGCAGCTGGTCCTGATGGTTTAAAAGACATTGCAGGAATACTGACTACAATGTTTAATAAATTCTGGTCCGGCCAGATGGCACCCCCACCGGATTTTTTTTTTTTTTTATATATATATCTTTATTTTGAAGTCAGCAATGTAACAAAAATAATAGCTTACAAGTGATATACAGAATAAAGAAAAAAGTTATTTATAACTTCAGTATTTCACAAAAAATAAACAAATATATGTTTATATTTTCATATTACATTGCTGGTATTTTCACATATTAATCATAATCAACTAAAACAAAACAAAAAAAAGAGCCACTTCTCCACTTCCTCCACTTCACCACCTCCCCCCACGCCCAGTAATCCTCATACAAGCATAAGCCATGGATTTTCGACTCCTTCAAACATTGATATCAAGGGCCAGTTTCCCTAGTCCGAGCTAGCCAAGCAGGGGGAAATACGTTAGAGATAACCAGTTCTGCAAATGGGATAGAGTTCAAAAAGGGGGTAAGTATGACTCTCTGGATTGCAAGAGAATTAGCTTTAATTATAGGGAGCCACTCCAGAAGGAAGCCCTTTATCCTGGTATCATTTAAAAAAATTGTATGGTAAGATTCAAACAGAATCTGATGCTGTATATCTTTCAGAAAAACCGAAAAATTCAGAGCTGCGCGATCTTTCCAATTCTTCAGAATCAGGTGTCTTGCCTTCAGAATAATGATATTTAGAGATTTTCAGTCTGGGTTTTGGTTCTAAGCTCAGAAGTTATTAAAAAAAATATATCTTCCATTATAAACTGACTTGCGTCTTTATATAATTTACTATACCAGTACCAGATCTTTTTCCAAAATTGTTGGATTTTCAGACATGACCAGAACATGTGTATAATATTGGCTTTATTAAATGAACAACGTGGACATCCAAATGATTGTGTAGGGAAAAATCTAGCCATTTTTTCTGGAGATATATAATAGTTGTTAATTAGTTTTGTATGTGATTCTCTCCATGCTGTTGATACCTGTAATTTATCTATTGCTATGAAACTTTGTTTAATCCTATCCTCTTCCAGAGTAGAGAAATACTCCCTCCAGGAGTAGTACAATTTAGTCATGTGAAGATCTCCCTGTTTAGCCAGCATGATATCATATAACAATGATATTGATGTGATGCCTGATCCAAACCTACAGATAATATGCTTAAGATCAGACCATGTAGATAGAAGTTCCATGTCCCATATCTGGGAAAATACGTAGTGACGTAATTGAAAGTAAGCATATAAATTCTTCCTTGGAAGACTAAATTAATGGAAAACTGCCTCTGAGGTCATTAATTGGTTTGAGGAGAAAATTTGGTGCACAAAACATAATCCATGTTCCGCCCAACCTCTGAATACTTCTTGTACTATCCCCGGGGAAAATTCTGGGTTGCCAGTTATAGGTAGAAACTCTGAAAAAAGAGGCGACACTTTTAAACTATTAGACATTTTATGCCACGCAATAATGATATTTTTTATAGATACCAATTTAGCAATATTCAGGGGCAATTTCTTCAGTGGACCGTGTAGAATGGCCTTAAGTGAAAAAGGCCGTACCAGAAACGACTCCAGATCGTATACACTAAACCGATTTAGTTCAGTAAGCCACTCCAAAGCAATCTTGGCCAGTGAAGCCCAGTTATATAGTCTTATATCTGGTAATGCCAGACCCGCTGTCAACTGCTTTTGCATTAGTTTATTAAGTGCAATTCGGGGCTTTTGCTTACCCCAAATAAATTGTGACTGCAAACTATAAATGGCTGAAATGTCTTTATTAGATAATAATAGAGGGAGATTTTGTAACATATACAATAAGCGAGGGAAAATTATCATTTTTATTAGATTAATTCTAGCCGAGAAATTAACAACGTGGACCATATTTCGAGATCTGATTTAATTTTCTGAAGTACCGGGACAAAATTCAAATTATACCATTTACCTGGATTTCTATGCAACATTATCCCAAGATATTTAAAAGAGTCAACCAATTTAAAAGGCTGATGTAATAGCTTTGATCCTGTGCCCGATAATAGAAGAAATTCGCTCTTATTAAAATCTATCTTATAACCAGAAAATGAAGAGAAGAAATTAAATAAATGAAGAATTTGAGGAATATTTTGATAAATGTTATCAAGAAATATAAGCAAATCATCCGCATAAAGAAGAATTTTCAACCTATGCGTACTCTTAAAAGTAATAACACCATTAATATTCCTGAAAGATTATCCCTTAGCCATATAGCAAATGGTTCGAGTGCTAAATTAAAAAGTAACTGAGAGAGGGGGCATCCCTGGCGAGTACCTCTCTTTAGATATATCTTGGCTGAAAGAATTCCATTAATACATAGATATGATATTGGGGTTTTATAGAGATTCCGAACAAAATCTAAGAACTGATTCCTAAATCCGAATTTCTCTAGGGCTGTGAATAAATAGTTCCAATTAATTGCATCAAATGCTTTCTCAGCATCAACCGTAAGTATCGCTGCTTCCCTGTATCTCTTGAATTCATCTTTATTTCGATCCAAATTCCAGACATAATCTAGTAGAGAGGTAACTTGGCGAATATTCCTAAGTGAATTTCTATTTTTCATAAATCCTGTCTGATCTGGATGTATAATGTTCTCAAGTAAAACGGCTAATCTTGAGGATATTATAGAAGTAAGTATTTTATAGTCTGCGTTAAGCACAGAAATGGGCCTATAAGCGCCAGGATCCAACGGGTCCTTTCCTTTTTTTAAGATTAGCGAAATACGTGCCGCAGAAAAATATTTTGACATTTCATTACGTGAAGAGAAATAAAAGTTAAACAGACTAACAAGTGGTGTTATTAATTCTTCGTTCAAGATTTTATAGAATTCTATTGGTAGACCGTCTGGACCTGGAGCTTTATTAGGGCTCGCTGAACAAATGACTTCCATAACCTCCTCCTCCCGAATAGGCTGATTCAGTACCTGAAGTTCCTCTTCCGTTATCATAGGTATATTAATTTGCGACCAAAACTTCGTAAAATTATCAACATTAACCTCTGATTCAGAGTATAATTGTTGGAAAACCTTAAAAAAGGTTTTATTAATATCCTCCAGATCTGTATATCTTATATTTTCATCATTAATGGCTAAAATGAGGTTCTTATTTTTTCTTATTTTAACTAATTTAGCTAGGTGTTTGGCCAATTTACCATGAATACCTCTAAATTGGTGGTTAATTTTTAATTCCTCCTCATGTGATCTTTGCTTTAAGAAAATATCCCTTTCCCTTCTAGCTTTACAATATTTATCCCACTTAGCAGAGGATTTGTCTCTATAAAAGCTGCCAATTGTGTTTCTCTAGAAAAAAAATTCTTTTTCCAACTGCAGAGGTAAGATTTGATTTCTCCCCTTATAACAGCCTTAGCTGCCTCCCAGAAAATTTTGATTTTACTATACTGGGCAATATAAAAAGTAGTGTAGTCTTTCCCCTTCTGTTTCAGCCAATTCTTGAATTTAGGGTTATTTGTTAAATAACAGGGGGGAAAAAGGGAATACTTTGATCTTTATGTCTAACTGAGGCCAGAAATGTGACTGAAATTATAGCATGATCCGAAATCACGATGTCATTAATACTGGTCTCAATTTTGCATGTGGCCAATACTTTAGAACAAAATAATATCTATTCTGGAAAAAGTCTTATGAACTTTTGATTCGCAAGTAAACTTGTGGACATCCGGGTTTTTTAATCTCCATATATCTATCAAATTTAATTCATAACAAAATTTCTTAAAATATTTTGCAACCTTATTAAAATATCTAACATTTTTTGTCAAAAATCTATCTAATATATCAGATATACATATTAAAATCCCCCCCTAATACTAGATTCCCCTCAACAAATGGAAATAGTTTATCTCTAATCTTATCCCAAAATTCTGTTGAAAAAATATTTGGACCATAAACATTGCAAATAGTATCATTACAACCATTAAGTTTTACTTGCAGGATAATAAACCTTCCCTCTTGATCGGACTCATATTTTACAATCTTATAATCCAGATTTTTATGAAAAAGAATGGCTACCCCTGATCTTCTTCCAACTGCAGGAGCAGCAACTATTTCTCCCACCCATTTGCATCTCATTTTAGGGAATTCTGGTTCTTTAAGATGTGTTTCCTGTAACAATACCACGTCCGGTTTAAATTTAGCGAGATGTTTAATAATAAGTTTGCGCTTCTTAGGCGATGTTATGCCCGCAACGTTCCAAGAAAGGATGTTAATCTTATCTGTATTTATAATCATTGAATTCTTAGAGAATATTTAGTGTTTCTCATAAAATATGGTTATGACCACTACGAATTAGCAAACCTGGGCGGGAGGGGGGGGGGTGAGGCGAAGAGAGGAGAGAAAAAACAAACAAACAAAAAAAAACCCCTCCAATTAAATTACATAAAAAGTAATAAAAAAAAGACAAGAACTGCTGCAAGGTTAAAAAATGTAACCATAATATTATTCTAGACATGGTTTTTCTGAGAGAAAGAAATTTAGCAAAATCAAATATACTGATGGCATATCGAGCCAGATAAATACAAAGTTACTCATATCAACTTTATAATTAAAACATACATTAGGGTTGCCCATATTTACTTGATATTATCAATAAACTCCTGGGCTTATTGGATGTTATTTAGAGATTTTTTCATATCCTGAGTTTCAACAATAATTTTAGCTGGGTAGAGCAGCCATGCTTTAAGACCTTTATCTAAGATTTTTTTGCAATAAGGTGTCATTAACTTCCTCTTAGCGGAGGTTTCGAGGGAAAAATCTTGGAATAATAATAATCTGTTGTTATCAAATATAAATGACTCAGTTTTTCTATAGAGTTTCAGGAGTTCTACTTTATCTTGGAAACGTAACAATTTGAAAATACACATTCTCCCTCTGTTTTGCCCACCCAAACCAGGATTTCTACCCCCAATCCTATGCGCTCTTTCGACTGCAAGGGGGAGTTGATGTGAGGGGAAACCCAAAGCCTGGGGTAGCAACAAAGAGGTAATTTTTAGGAGGTCCTGATACTGAGCTGATTCTGGAAGACCCACAATTCGAATGTTGTTGCGTCTGGAGCGATCTTCAAGATCCTCCAGGCGCAATTGTAAGTTAGAATTTTTAACCTCCTGAGATCGTACTATACCTTCCTGGATGTTAGCTAGGTCCTCTAAATCCGAAATTCTGTTTTTGGCCTCATTCATTCTAGCTGAGAATTGTTTAACCTCACTTGATAAGGATGTGATCTCTGACGCTATATTAGTGAGCTCTTTTTTAATAATATCAAACTGCGGAGTAAATAGGGCTGTCATTTGTGTTAATAAGGATTGAATATCCAAGATGGGAGGGGCTATATCTGGAGCCATTTCAAAAGAAATTTCTGCATTCTTATTCCTCTTATCTTTTGACTTTTACGGGCATTATGGGAGAGTTTTGTTTAGTCTGCGTAATAAATTTTCCATGGGCTTACAGTGTACCAATTAAATCGTGTTAGCTAAAAAAAAAAAAAAAAATCAGAACAACAAAAACAAGTGTTAAGAGTGACCAATGTGGACTCACCAAAGTGCCCCCTCTACCCCTTTCTCTTTCTTAAACCTTCTTTTACCTTTTTTTTTTTTCTTCCCTTTTTATCTTATTTCCCTTTTTCTTTCTTTTCCTTTTTTATCAAAATATATACATACACATGAATATCTAGATATACAAATACAAGTGAAAATTAGTGACTTGTGGTGTATAGTGTGCTCAGGGCCCAATTCTCAATACCTGTCCAATGTTTTTTAATATGCAGACGGGAAAATATATACCCCAGATTTTAACATTTCAAAATACAAAATACTGTCCAACACATTCTCTGCCCTCTTCCTTGATGCAAATAAGCGGCCTGCACCTAAAGTAAGCCTCATAATAGATTAGCCACTGTTAAAGCTATTTAGTGACCGATGACCCTGTTCTAATTACACAAATAAAGAGGGGTAATTCAAATATCTTACAAATCACAGACTCAATTATATAAGAAATACATTGAGATATCTAGAGCTGATATACCGTTTAAGATATTTTAAATTAAGCTCGGAATTTTTTAATTAATACAAAGAGAGAGAAAAAGTTTTTCCAGAATAGTCCCTCCTGTCTTCTTGTTATTAAATTTTTCCAAATGTCTTCCTTTACATAGGTTAACAGTCCAATATATTTATTGCAGACAAATCTGCCCCCAAAAACAGCAATGAGGAGCCAGAAGAGAGAAAAAAAAGCCCCTAACTGGTATAAATACTGCCTGATTATAGTTAGGCTAGTATATCTGTTGGCAGAGAGTTAGCTTTTCTTTCTTTAGTATAAACAAATGACTGGAGAATCCACTGTACACAGAGACAGTTCAAAAATAACAGGCTAGATGTAAAAGTACCTGTTGGGTCAGATAGTTCCTATAAGACCCCCGTGACATACTTCCAGGGAGTAGTCCACCTCTGTGGCCCAATACTGGGTTCAAATTAGATCGCTAATCTCCTGGGGAAGATTGCTAGCAAAAAAGAATACAAGGACACCATTCCTTGCAGCAGCCTCTCACGCCAAAGGACTTGTGATGCACCGGGTGAAGCCTCAGCGGCTAGTGGATGTTCTACCCTCCTACCAGACACCGGTTGTGATACTTCGCCATGAGGAGGAGGCGCTACCGACAGATCCCTCCGCCGAGTAACAGCCTTGACCTACCAGCGGCAGTACTGATGGAAGCCCGGATGGGCCCCAAGGCTTTGCACCGGCTTAACGGAGTTACGGTTCCACACCAGGTTAGTTACCGCTTACTCTTCTCCCTTACAGCTCGTCCATAGATGATGTCTAGACGAATCGACCTTCGGCGTGGAATGTGGTTCCTTCCACTCGGCACCAAACGGCTATAGACGGCTTCCTCTGCTAAGGCTCAGACGAAGCCTACGAGTCCCGCACAACCCTGAACCAGGCTGGGTAAACGTGTAGGAGCAGCTGGGCACAATCTCAGGGTTCAGTAGCTGAAGACCGGCTTGGAGCTGAGAAGCATGTCTGTCAGCCCGCCCACACCGGAAGCCCACCCCCACCGGATTTTAATGAATCTGCTATTACTCTTATTTTGAAATCTGGGAAGGACCCGGAATCTATGGATTCATATAGACTGATTCATATAGACTAATATCACTGTTAAATCTAGATTATAAAATTCTAACCAAATTAATAGCAAAAAGAATTCAACCCACCCTGGGGGATGTCATAGGACCGGACCAGACTGGACTGGATTTATGAAGGGTAGGTCACCAAGTGTGAACCTTTGAAAGATTTATATAAACTATATCCAACACTTAATATAATCAGAAATTTAGACAGGAAAAGCCAAGTCATGATCTTTCCATTATTTCTCTTGATGCTCGTAAAGCTTTTGATTCCATTACATGGGATCACTTGTTAATGTCCCTAGATAGATTTGGATATTATGGCAACATACAAAAAGTTATTAAGTTATTGTACACGGAATCCTCTGCATATTTGAAAATTAATAATAATAAAACCCCTTCATTTAAGTTATTAAGAGGAACTAGACAAGGCTGTCCATTATCTCCATTGATTTTCAACATTGCACTAGATCCACTAGCAATTCTAATTAGAAAATAGATACAAGGCATTTCAATTGCTGGTCAAGAAATAACAACGGCACTATATGTGGATGATCTATTAATCTAAACATTAATGCCCTACCTAAACTTTTACATATCTTTCAGAATGTACCTCTTCTCTTGAGGAGAGAAGAAAGTAAGAAAATTAACTCAGCTACTAAAGGCTGTTTATGGGGTGAGAGAAAACCTAGAATTAGCGTTAGTAAATTAGTAATATCAAAGGAATATATGGGATTTGCCCTCCCACATATAGTAAATTATAACCTAGTTACCCTGGGAAAAATTGCATTAGATATGATACTAAAGTGCGATTATTTTACGATAACAGGTATTGAATCAGAACTTAGTTCACCTATTTCTTTGACGAATATGATCCATAGTCACATTAAAAATCTTCCTGATTATTGGAAAAAAGTGGAATTTCTTAGGGATCCTATTATC
>CAJPDP010169458.1:0-12412 GCA_905336975.1 Bombina variegata variegata | reverse complement strand
TAAGAAATTAGCATATGAACCTCCTAGGCTTAGCTTTCAACTAAGAATACCAAGAGAACAAAGCAAAATGAGTGATAAAAGTAAATTGGAAAGTTTTTTTAAAATTACATGCCCTATGTGAATCATGAAAGTTTTTTTTGGGACTTGACTGTCCCTTTATGTCTTGGCTGATATGTTATTCTATGTAGCAACACAACAGAAATGTCTTATAATTACAAAGTGTTTACTGTCCCTTTAAAAATATTTTAATGCAAAAATCATTTTACTACGTTTTAAATGCATGGAATGTACTTTGTGAGTTTTATGTCCCTTTAACCCATTGGTTGGAGCAAATGAAATATTAGCCAGATTAGGAAGCTTGTGAAGCAAGGCTAAAGCGACATCTTTTTTACGTAGGTGAGGAAGTATGCTTATTTTGCTCTTTTCTAATTAATGGACATCACATGGTTTCACTAAGTGTTCCCTTATTGTCAGTTACTTAAAACAATAAAATATGCTGCTATTGAGACTGAGAACTCATTTCCTTCTATATATTGATCTGCAAATTAGATTTCCCTCATCTAAAAATGATCTGTATTCTAATCTGCTGTGGTTTCCTACTAGCACATAATTAGTGGAAATTTCTAGCTCTGTACATTTATAAAGAACAAATAAGTAAATAACCCTCTATTGTAATGTGACAAAAAGATTTTTATGAATTTGGCCTTATGGTTGCTGGAAATGGCAGTGATAAATTTAAATCAATGCATTGCATCCATTCCACTTTAAAAGGGCCATTGTGCTGTACGTTTTTTACCCCCTCTTTAATGTGTTTTTTTTTTTTTTTTTAACAGTCTGTAGTCTATGGAATTATTTATAACTAGCGCTAACATTTTTTGTTTGTTTATGAACTCCATTTGGCGGCGAAATGGTGGCATGAAATATACCAAAATGGGCCTATCTCAATACCATGGGTTGTCTATTTAAACAAAATACATAGTTTTGATAGGGAAATAAAATAGAAATAGATCCTTTTTTATTTTTTTTAAATACATCATTATGTCTAGCGTGAATTTACTATTTAATTACTGACACTTTAGGCCCTGGTTTAGAGTCCCTAAGACACCCATGTGTGTTCTCCCCAGGACCTTTTTTAAAGGGATGTGAACATTAGAAATGTTCTTTTGTGATTCATACCTTAAAATGTCCACTAGCCTGAGAGAAAGAAATTGCACCATACAATTAAAACATTTTGCATTTTCCTTTCTTTAAAGGGATACTAAACCCAAATCTTTTTCTTTAATGTTTCAGATAGAGCATGCGAGTTGTCAAGAACTGATTGCTATGAATATTTAAAAAAAATAATCTAAAACTATTAGCTATGTATGCAAAAAAAAAATGGATTTTAAAAATGTAACCCCCCAAACCCATACTTACCTTCCTCGTCAGCCTCTTCTGCTCTCTTGTTTTCTTCAACAGCTTGTCACGGGGGCACTGTCTAATCACTGCACAATCAGTCGTGCCGTTAAACTACATGTACTGAGATCCTGTGCTGTGTAAAGCAGCCGACCGCCGACTACATGTAGTTCCACGGCGCTACCTGGTGCGGAACTATGTAACAGTCATTTTAACATTGACTGGCCCTTTAAGTAATACATAAAACCAAAAAAGGAGCGCTGGTTAACACATAGGAGGTGGCCAAAATCGCCTATGGGAAACCTGCTAACCAGTACTGTATCCCTATAAACTATAATAGTGTAGTAACAATAATTAAACAGACAGGGATATTTATATATGCTAGTTATCACAGTAGATAAGTTACAAATGTAATATAATATACAACAAATTTCCGGAATTAAGTCTGCAGGACTCCCCTTTGCAGGGGTTAAACACATAGCTTTTCAGTGTTGCTAGTGTTAAAATTACACGCTCTAATAGATCAGAACATGTCATTTTAACATGATAATGGCCCTTTAACTATATATTTGTGGAGTACAATAATCAGAATACATTTACAAGAATCATAAAGGGAGAGGGTCATTGTAAGCTGTAAATCATCTTTATGTAAGACCATTAACATGACAGGTGGGTTTGTGAGCTGACATTCTAAAGGAAGTAAAGGGGTAAGTTGAGGGAGAGGTAGCAGACAACGGAGACATCTTAAAGGGATAGTAAAGCCAAAAACTTTTTAAATCTTTTTTTAAAACCTCATTATGTATATGAAATATTTCAAATAAGTACCTGTTAAATGTTTTCATCCGTTTTCTAATTATTTTACATAAAAATGGATTTGGCAAAATATATATTTTTTTTCTCATTATGTGGACCCTTTAATGATGTTCTACCTAGGTAGAAACATCATGGAGGCTCGCATGCGCGTATAATTCTTTTAATATTAACGTACGCGCATCTTGGCGCCTCAGTCCTAGCGTCACTATACTGGCACAGGAAGCAGGGTGGACTTCGTGATGTTGATGTTGGTGGGAGTGGCGCACCAGAGAGCTGAAGATTCATGTTAACCCCTAGACTAACAATATATTTTTTTTAACCCCTAGAAAAACAAGCATGTTGTTTTTTTCCTATGATAAGGCAGACAACCCGTATAGTAAATAATAAGCAATTATTTTTAACCCCTAGACTAACAAGCAAGTTGTTTGGTTCTTACAATGGATTAATCGCAAGAGCTTCAAAAATTAACAGCAACTTTGGATGTTAATAATTCACTTTAGTTGCATCCTAAGTTGCTGTTGTTTTTAATCTTTGCAGCTCCTGCGATTAATCCGTTGTAAGAACCAAACAACTTGCTCATTAGTCTAGGGGTTAAAAAGAATTGCTGGTTAGCCACTCTATGGGTTGTCTGCCTTATCCTTAGAAAAAAACAATTGCTAGTCTAGGGGTTAAATTCCATTTACTAAGATGAAATCAACTTGCTTGTTAACCTAGGGGTACTTATTATACTTACCTCAAGTAAAGTATAAGCCCCTGTAGTATGTGGACACTACTGACATTCTCATCCAGTCTGCGCATGCTATTGAGCAGAATTTCAAACATGGCCACTGAGGAGTTTCCCTTATACAATCAGTCAGTGTGCATGTGAGGTTTCAATAAAGACCATCCTATTAATATTTAAATTAAATGGGTGGAAACACTTGCCTATTGGATGGGGATGATCAATTCATCTTGCATAAACTCTGCCTATTTTATGGGAGGTCGTTACTGCTCATTCTATATAGATTTTAAAGTTAAATTAAAGATATTTAAAAGCTTTGTTTCTGGAACAAAGTTAGTTAATTTTAATGCATATACTGTATATCTATAATTATAATAATGTATTTTATTTTGGTAATATTTGGCAAAGTTTTCTAACCCTTTAATGTAAATTGTATGTATCCCTGAACAGATATGTATATAAGGATCACTTGAAGCTTTGCGAATTGTAGACAAGTCTGATTGAGCGACGCAAGGAGTTCCATATATAATAGGTGCAGGTTTGGATAAGTCTTGTAGATGAGTGTGAGCATGTAATTGGAGATAAGGACGGAGATAAAATAGGTACTTCAGCAGGGTTAGCCTGGAAGAAACAACCCCTGTCCCTAAAAGGGCGCGTTAGCCTGATTAAGATGGTGATTCTACCAAGAATCTTGTACCCTCTCTTAATGCTGCCTTCCTTGCTTACAAAAAAATATGTTAATTTATATACTCAAGCCCTCACAAGCTTTTTCTGGAAAGGGGGCAAACCAAGAATATCTCTTACCAAATTATATTCACACCCCTCCCAGGGCGGACTAGGCCTACCCAACCTGAAATTCTATAACTGGGCGGCATTAAACCGTCTCATGCTAGATTGGCAACTAAACACGAAACACTTCTATACACCAGAGCTTGAGAGCTCTGCCCTGGAGACATGTAGTCTCGCCTTCTTGCCTTATGCTGCCTTTACTGACATCCCGATGAATATCAAAAACAACTTTCTTTACAGGGACATACTGAGAGCTTGGCGGCTAACTCTGCGTCAGCTGGGGCGTAGCTGCGTGTCTTCAAAGATGATCCCACTACGGGATAACGCTAACTTTCCCCGGGCATTGACACTTCTCCATTTATTGTCTGGGAGGTCATGGGATTGCGCTCGGTGGGGGACGCTCTGGATCTAGCCTCACAAAGTGTGAAAACATTTACTGACTTGCAAAACCAGTTTAGGATACCACGTATACACTTTTATGCTTACCTACAAATGATGCATTACATAAACCGGCTAATCAAAATAGATTCACGCTTTTGGGAACCGCATGCTCTTATCTCCTCAGTAGCTTCATTTAAATTTGCAACTTTACAATTTCGGGACTCTATAGAAACTTACTAAGTAAGGGTGAATCTAAAACTTTGAATACACTAGAGTGTTTATGGAACAGGGATCTGGAAATGATACAGCAAAGCATAGAAACCAGTGAGAAAGGCAACTTTATCCATGACCCTTAGGGAATCTTAGTTCAGGTTGTTACATAGGGATTACATAATTCCTCGAAGGTTGTCTAAGTGGAATCCAAAAGTAACAAATGAATGCAGTAAGTGTAGGCTGACTGACAAAGACTTTCTACATTACTTTCAAACATGCCCTCGGGTCAGACAGTTCTGGGGCAAAGTTGCCTACTGGATTAACAGTACTTTAACAATTAGTGTTAAAACAGGACTTGAACAAATTTGCTTTTTTGGACTGCAGAGAGCAGAACCCCGCTCATAGGCCTTTGCTTAACACAATAGTCCTGACATGAAGATGAACACTACTAAACAACTAAAACACTTTTTACATAAATGGCAGGCATATGTCACAACGCTGAGCCTTGAGGTACAGAGACAAATTCTTGCTCCATTCGCACACACCAAGCTCATGCTGGCAGCCTCTTTGAGGGGTGAATGGGGATTTTTGTATCAAAGGAATGACGGTACAAGAGAGAGGGGGGGGATTGAATACTTTTTTTTTTTTTTCCCCATAGGCACCGTAGTAGCCTAACATGGGTATCCACAGAAGAGTGCACATGTGTCTTGTTGTTGGGTCGATAACATGTTGAAAGGTTTTTAGTTTTTGGTTATATAGTTAAAACAGTTTATAAAAAATAAAAGAAGAATAAGTATATTTGAGAAAGGTGACGACTAACTTGAAGTGGACTAGTTGCATTGAAGCTGCAAACTGTCACCAAGAGATTGGAAAACAAATGCCAGGAATGTTTATACAAAACAATGTGTTATTGGATTTCTACTATTATTACTCTTAGATGTAAAACCACCTTGATGTGTATTCTGAATAATTGAAAAGTTGTATTTCATTTTACGTATCAAATTATGATGTGTATGTCAATTTTTCTGTCCTCAATAAAAAAAAGTATTTAAAAAATTTTTTTTTATTTAATTTAATAGATATTTGTTAGATCAGGCATGATCAGTGGGTTGTTTTGTTAGATCTAATATAATTACATAGATATTAGGTAATACATTAAGGCAGCTGCCCCCCCCAATCAAATTTCAGACAAAAAAATCAGGCTAATAGATATCTTGGTTAGATCAAGTGTTTATTACTTTAGATCTATCAAGCAAAAGGTGGTATTAAAGGGACATTAAACACTAAATAAATGCTAGATAATATGATGCCTTCAAAGAAAAGATTAGTCTGAGAATAACATGTATATTTATTTTTAAATTTCATTAGCTGTTTAAATATTAACAAATTAAATGTAAAGGTTTAGTGTCTATAAAACAATGGGAGCTGCCATGTTGTAACTTAGGTCTGCTGTGGCCAATTAAGGACAGGTACCGTATAAATAGGTCACTAGCGTGTGTAACCAATGGCTGTGTTTCTAACAGGAAATTTAAAGCTCACATTTTCAAAATGGAATTACAGGAAAAGGGAAAAAATTAAAAATAAAAGTATATTGTAGTGTTTTTTTTATATATATACAACTTAAAATTTTATATTATCTAAAAGTGTTGAATGTCCCTTTTTGTGGGAGCTTCTATGTATTGAATATGGGGGTCCCAGCCCCCCATAAGAAAAAATAAACAAAAAGTTATTAAATTGTATAGATATTTGTTAAGTCATGTATGACATCATTCAGGCTAATGAACCTTTGTTTATTATGTTAGATTTTAACATGCCAAAGGTGCTATTAAAGGGACATAATACCCATATGATAAATCTCTTGAACATAGTGCAGCATAATTGTAAAAATCTGGCAAGAAAATATCACCTGAATACCTTTATGTAAAAAAGGAACATATTTTACGTCAAAATGTAGCCACCAATCAGCAAGCGCTTCCCAGGGTGCTGAACCAAAAATGGGCCAGCTTCTAAGCTTTTGTGCTTTTTCAAATAAAGATGCCAAGAGAATGAAGAACAATTAATAATAGGAGTAAATTAGAAATTTGCTTAAAATGTAATGATCTGTCTGAACCATGAAAGAAAAAAAAATGGGTTTCATATTCCTTTAACCCCTACACCTCTGAGTTTGCGGTTTTCAATCACCCTGGACAAGTCCGACTGAGTTGATTGACAGCCACTACATGTGTGCAATTGGCCGTACATGAGCAGGGGAAAGAATTGCACAAGCAGCGGCTTGTTATGTAATGTTAAATGCGAGCAGCATATTACAGGCTGCGATATCAGGTGGACAGGTTTTGTATGTTAGATCTAACGTTATAAACACTCGACCTTTCTGATCTAAAAGGTCTGGTGATAGGGGGGTAGGCAGGCCCTCTAAATGAATACCTAATATCTCTGAAATTATGTTATATCTAATAAATGACTGACCATACCTGTCAAATATCTGATATTGTACATCTCTTTGTGCAATTGTTTTGTTATGAGGGGCTGACACTCCATTTGGATACATAAAAGGCCCTCACAATATGAATATTAATACCACCTTTTGCATGTTAGATCTAACATAATAAACATGTGATCTATCCTGGCGTAGCAAAGATCTATTAACCTGAAATAGTTTTTGCCTGAAATTTTTAAGTGGGTGGGCTAGTCCTCCCCCCCCCTCATTTAATACCTAAAACCTCTGTAATTATGTTAGATCTAACAAAACAACTGACTGATCATACCAGATCTCACAAATATATATCAAATTAAATAACTTTTTATCCAATTATTTAATAGGGAGCTGATGACAGGTTATCCCCCTCCAAATAATTGTTAATACCGCTCTTTGTATGCTAAATCTAATGAAAACAACAATTTATCTAACCTACTGAATTAAGTTTGTTTTAAAACTTTGATATTTTTTTTTGTTGGGGTGGGGGCTAACCTGGCTGAGGTAAGTAGGTTGTGGGCAGAGCGTAAGGAGCGGGTTGGAGAGTAGACAAGGGCAGAGCTATAGTAGGGTGCAGTGTTGGTGATGGCTTTGTATGTTAAGGGCAAAATGTTGAATTTTATTCTTGAGACTAAGGGAATGGGGGGATTAGCAGAGACGTGCAACAGATGTAGAACGATGAGTAAGGAAGATGAGCCTGGCAGAGATATAACCATTGTTACTGTGAATCAAACCAAGCTGCTGTTTTTTTCCCTACATCATTAAAAATACTATATTAAAGGGCCAGTAAAGACTTTGAGATGGAAACATAAAATGTTTAATTGTGCATAGTAAAACACATTTTCTATATACTTTCATTATTTATTTTGCCTCTTTTTGCTGTAAGTTAAGTTTAAAAATTGTGTATTTTCGAGTCCTGAAAACTGAAAGTGCACTTGGCAGGCTTCACATGCTTAACCTTGCCACAGGTAGACTGGGGCAGATCTAGTAGGGGTGAAGTTTCACATGCTGACAAAGGTGGCATCCTATGACAGTGCCATGTTTAAAGTCACTGAGCTCTTCAGTAGGACCCATTGTACTGCCAATATGTGTCTATGGAGATTTCATGCCGTTTGTGTTGGATTGTATGCACCTGCTAGCAATGTGTGTGTGGCTTAAACACCTAATCTCAATAATTAGTAATGGTATCCACACACTTTTGGACATATAGTGTACTTTTTTTTTATATTGTCTTTATTAAGGTCTAAAACATACAAATAACATCTGTAGAATGCACCGGAGAAGAAATGTGTTTGAAGGAGCGCCTCACAAGGGGCTACAGTACGTTGAGGAATTCAAATGAATAATATCGACATTTATATGAAAAGACAGTCTTGTGTGAAATAGCTGTCACCCAGTTAAACTGGTTGTCAAATATTTATGCCAAAATGAAATAAAGTTAAAATTAGACTGCACGGTGTAGCAGTAACCTGTGTATGGCTGGTTGTTTGATCAGTACCAGCGGTTCTAAAACAAAATGGTAGATAATGAGTCACAATATTTTGTACATATGAGTTATCAAAAAGTAGAAACTTGATGAATATACACAAAGTTCCGTGCATGTATTGGCTACCAAGCAGCAATGAATTTAGTAAGTTATATGCAAACGCAATGGTGTGTCACAGAATGCTATACAATGTTAAGGAATTCAATATTTAATATGTTCTACTACAAATGATACATAGAGAACAAAAATACAAATTAGGCTAACAAGATTTAATTGAGACAAATGTAGCTGAGAAATTGGTTTAAAATGAGTGTAAGTATATCATCTGGTAAAAAAAGAGTTGTGCAATCTCTATATAAAACACCAATTAAAAACAATGTATTCAACTTCAGACTTGCAATAGTTGTATATAGAAATAGTGAACCATAAAAATAACAAAATAATACCCGGATAAAAAAAAATATATATATATATATATATGTATGTATGTCCAATAATAGTCCAAATATAGTATCCTTAGAGAGAGTGTCCTTGGATGAAGGAGTGAAATCTCACTTGGTGTGTGAAGATGAACGAAGTGTCCAGTGAATCCAGGAATTTAAAAAAAAAAAAAAAAAAAAAAGTGTATCCCTTATCCAGATTAGGGAAAAAAATAAATTAATAAAAATAAGCAACCAAAAACCTGTGGAGAAAAAAGCAAAAAGAACTATAGCAACTTTATGACTGATCTGGACATATATAGAAATATGCTCACTTTTCAAAGTAGAGAACTCGGGCTGGTATGTCGTATGCGAGTCGGAAGCAAGTCTACACGTTTCAGCCTTCAAACAAGGCCATTCTCAAGACTATATAGTACTAGACACTAATCTGGATAAGGGATACACACTTTTTTTTTATATTTTTTTTATTTTAACAAATTCCCAAATTCACTGGACGCTTCGTTCATCTTCACACACCAAGTGAGATTTCACTCCTTCATCTAAGGACACTCTCTCTAAGGATACTATATTTGGACTATTATTGGATATACATATATATATTTTTTTACCTGGGTATTATTTTGTTATTTTTATGGTTCATTATTTCTGTATATCATAATAATTGGCTCATTATTGTATTATGGTATTTCTGTATCTTTTTACATAATTCATACATACACGGATTGGCCAATCCACTTCATTTGTTAAACTTGTACAAATTAGGATATATTTTTCAATATAGATTCATCAATCTTATTTACACCTTCTATATCCTCTTAGAGAGTTATCTCTAATAGCTGTTCGCATTAGTAGTTTTATTAAGTTGTTTAAAGATATCATAGCATTACCACTAGGTCTTTTAAATCTATTCTTTTACACTTTTTTTTCTTTATAACCGCTACAGTGTTATTTTCTACACATATAGATGCACTTCACCTAGAACTGCCCGCACCCACTACTAAGTATCTATTATACTACTACACTGCTAGACAGAGACTATTTAGTATCTAGTTTCAGATAGAGATTATATTATTTTCTACGCACCGAACTCAGACTGCTATTGCTACATTTCTCTTTACGACATCAGTTGCAAATCCTTGAGACAACTATTGCAAGTCTGAAGTTGAATACATTGTTTTTAAATGCATGGAATTTCGTGTATATTTATCTAGTTTCTACTTTTTGATAACTCATATATGTACAAAATATTGTGACTCATTACGTTTTAGAACCGCTGGTACTGATCAAACAACCAGCCATACACAGGTTACTGCTACACCGTGCAGTCTAATTTTAACTTTATTTCATTTTGGCATAAATATTTGACAACCAGTTTAACTGGGTGACCGCTATTTCACACAAGACTGTCTTTTCATATAAATGTTGATATTATTCATTTGAATTCCTCAACGTACTGTAGCCCCTTGTGAGGCGCTCCTTCAAACACATTTCTTCTCCTTTACTAAGAACGATTATATTGGACAATTATTCTACATAGAAGTTGAGCAAGTACGATCTACATTTGGAGCTGTCCACTACATTTCACTCTTTAATTCTGTAGAATGCACCATCAGATGACATTAGAAAAAGCAGTCAGCAATTGTGTACAAATATCTCTATGACAAAGTACATCAAATACAGCAATAAGGAATGAAACAAAAATAATTGTCATAATATGCAAACAACAAATCTGTGTATTTCACAGGATAACTATAAACCTCTTTTCACTTGTATTTGAAGCTTGTAATGTCCTCCTCAAACTAATGAGGCCATTCTGGGACCTCCACTAATTGGAAAAAGACTGTGCTAAGGAGGAGAACAGAGTTATTGAGATGTAGACTAAGATTCTAGAAGACTGTCCACTAGGCAAGGGCAGCTATATGAACCCTCATCATAATTAAGTCTATGAACATATATACATTTCAGACTAGCAGAGGACTAAAAGAAGACATTTAACTAGTGAAGGACAAAGAAGTAGTAAGATACTCAGACTATCCTTTTACATACAGAGGTTTTATTATTGTGTTGTTTCTAAAACTAAATATAAAAATAAAAATTTGGCAAATAAAACAAAAGTACAAGGACTGTGTGAGTCTTGTGGGTTTTTCCATCTCAGCTATTCGAACATGAAGCACGGCATTTGAATATTTAAATATATATCCTTATAAAATAAAGCCTATGATAGTGCACAACTAAGGAAAGGGAAATCTAATCTCACTCTTGAGTTATTCAAAGTATATATGTTTCGTAGGACTACATGAGAACCCTTTCATATCTCTATATAAGAAACTTTAGTTATTAACAAGAGAACTATGTCTGCAAATTATGTCATCTGCAGCTTATAGTGAATCGACTTGTTACTCTGCTGAGATTATCTGGAGTTGCTGCGTGCAGAGAAGAGAGCCGTTGGTTATCCCGGAGTGTAGAGGGGGCAGGTAGGCACCCCAGTAAGTACACTGAGGTGTAGAGGTGCTTAATAGAGAGAGGTATATTATTTGTATTGCAAATATTGGGCAGTTTAAAGTTATTTCTTAGCCCTGTCTGACAGTCTTAAATTACTTTGGGAACTAATGTTCTTAAAGGAACAGTGTTAAAAAAGGAAAATACATTTTTTTTATTGTATTTTTTTTTTTTTTTTTTGCAATATGGACCAAGAATTGGTGCCTTCTGCTGAATGTAAGCTTTGCCTAGATACCCGAGTAGAACCTCCTTTGCCCTTCTCCTTGTGTTGAAAGAACATTTAATGTATAAAGATAGACTTTTTGTGTCTGAGCCACCATCCTCTCAGGTTGATGCTGGTCAGGCAGGGCCGCAGCTTTCTCCTCAAACGTCCCAAGCTCTAACAACATCACATGCAATGCCCTGCGGTTTCTCACAATCTGGAGGAGTTTTTTTGCATGCAAAAATTGCTGCCCAGGTATCCTCGGTGGTATCTGAGGCATTAGCTGCCATTCCCATGCTTCAGGGAAGACGCAAGTGGAAACTTAAAGATTCAGATTATAAGATCTCTGATCTCCGACTAACTAAGTTGCTCTTTCTCATAAATCTGAAGAGGAAGATATCAGTAGCTTCTGAGGGTAAGATCTACTATTCAGATAATGTAATTCCTTCTTCTGATGCTTAAGTTGTATCCTTCAGATTTAAGCTTGAACACCTTCGTGTTTTGTTAAAGGAGGTTTTAGCTACCCTGGACAACTCCGACACTCCTGTCGCTGTCAACCCTAAGAAATCTAGCAAATTGAATAGATACTTTGATGTTCCCTCCTCTGTGGAGGTGTTTCCTGTGCCAGACCATGCTACGGAGATTATTGCCCGGGAATGGGAAGAGACCCGGATTTCCTTTTTCCCCTGTCCCCATTTTTTAGAACGATGTTTCCGGTGGCTGACTCCATTAAGGAGTCGTGGCAGACAGTGCCCAAGGTGGAAGGGGCGATTTCTACTCTGGCTAAGAGAACTACTATTCCGGTTGAGGATAGCTGCTCTTTCAAGGATCCAATGGACAAGAAGCTGGAAGCTTACTTGAAAAATATGTATTTCTCCTGTTAAGTGTAGTCAGTCCACGGGTCATCATTACTTATGGGATATTAACTCCTCCCCAACAGGAAGTGCAAGAGGATCACCCAAGCAGAGCTGCTATATAGCTCCTCCCCTCTACGTCACAC
>CAJPDP010169447.1:0-10594 GCA_905336975.1 Bombina variegata variegata | reverse complement strand
CCAACCTCCTGGGATGAAAGGCAAAGAATGACTGGGGGGTGAGGGAAGTGGGAGGGGTATTTAAGCCTTTGGTTGAGGTGTGTCTTTGCCTCCTCCTGGTGGCCAGGTTCTGAATTCCCAAAAGTAATGAATGCAGCCTGTGGACTCTTCCCATTTAAGAAGAAAAGAAGAACTACTCCGGCTATGCTGGTGATGCTGATCTATCGGCCAAAAAGCTGTCTGACATCAAAATAATAACTAGCGTTTCTGCAACGGAGCATTCGATACAAATCAGGAGCTTCCAACGACAGATGGGATTTCAACTGGAGCCGTACCTGCGTGGGGGCTCGAGTGGAAACCCCCACGCTGCCCTATACTGCAAGATGATCTTCACTCCAGTTAGCCTTATCAAACCAGACATTCCTGGGCATCTATCCAACCGGCTGGGCTCCGATGACATGCTCCAACCTAGAAAGTTGAAAGTGGACAATAGCTCAGGAATTACAACATTTCCAAACCAGCACCACTTCTATGATTTAGGTGGTCAGGATTGGGACACTGGGACAATGTTTCCTTCTGCGGACTATGTGTAGGAACTGAAGTCTAGCGTAAGCTCTCTTTTAACACACAGGGTTTATTAAACGCTAAGCGAGAGATCTGAATATGCCTGAATTGTTCAGTTATGTCTTACCTAATGTTGAAGAACACTTGTTTATGTATATATATATATATATATATATATATATATATATATATATATTAATAATATATATTAATTATACTGATATTATGCCACGGAGGTTCCTTTAGTGTTTTTTATTCTTTACTTGGTCAGCCTGCTTTCTGCGGATTACGCCGGAACCGGGGAAGGGGTTATACTTACCTTCGAAGAGCACCAGGAATCGTCCCTGACTAAAAAAGGTCCTAATTATGATAGTTAGAAAATTATCTTTAAGTTATACTATGTTTTTTCTATTTACAGCGCTCATATACCCTGAATAGTGCAATGCATACTTACTTTTTTCCAATCTTAAAAAGTGAGTACTGCTACTTTCACAATGTCCTTTTTCACATCTGTACGTTTTCTGTGGGGTTTAGTGGGGGGCCCCTTGGGAAAGTGTTGTACTGTCCACAAGTAAAGCAGACATATGTTCCTTAGAGTAATAGAACTGATCAACTCTCCCTACCATATATTAGAACATTCTCTAACACATAGATTATAGCAACTATCACCCAACAAACAATCTATAAAATACTTCAATAATGGAGCATTGCTGTTTGCCTTGCTCCCTTAAACTTATTCTGTAGCTAACTACCATTTTAATGATGTTACAGAGGTATACCTGGATATCCATTATCATTGCTTTTCAATATATAGGTCTTGATTTTATATACATTAATGATTATATACATCAAAGGAGTTCCCAATTAGGGCTCTTGCATCTTTCATTTTCTTATTTAAAGACAGGAAAGTCTATACAGCAATTTTATTTCAGAGATGCATTTTTTTTGTTTCACTTTTCTGTGTATTGTGTTATAATAAACCCCTATAAAGTATTGTTGTCATATCTAAGATCCAAGAGTGATCTACTAAGTTAAGACAAGGGGAGAAAATGAGGGGGAAGGTTATTCTATCTTAGCTGCATTTTAACTCCTCAAATGTGCAATGTATATAAGTATTGATGATTGTAGCATGCAACCTATGTTTGTAAAAAATTTTTTACCCTCAATAAAATTATTAAAAAAAATAAAAATGTTTTACTAAGTAGCCCCATATGTACAGAGGAACTTCAAAACTATCTCCCAACTTTAAAAGGCAAAGCCCCAGGTCCAGATGGGTTCACGGGTCACTTTTATAAATAGTTTGCTGACATTCTTAATCCACTAATCCTTAAAACCTTTAATAATTTTGTCACTACAAGGCAATGCCTCAGAGAATTCCTAGAGGCAGTTATTATTACTATAACCAAATCGGACAAAGACCCCCAACTATGCAGTAGTTATATTTCGCTTATTAACACAGACATTAAGCTGTACTCTAAAAATTTAGCTAATAGATTAATTAAAGTCATAACTACTATCATACATAGTGACCAAGTGAGATTTGTCCCCGGTACGGAAGGACCTGACAACACCCGCCATATATTGTCTATTTTACATGAGGTGCAAGAAACGTGGAACTCCCTTTCTTGCCCTGTCTTTAGAAGCCGAAAAAGCATTCAACAGGGTCAGATGTTATTATCTTTGGGAGACACTGAAAGCCTTTAATATTCCCCCTCAATTTATCACAGCCACACAAAATTTGTATTCCTTCCCGACTGCCACAGTAAGTGGAGTAGGATTTAGCTCTGATAGATTTAATATTTCTAATGGTACCAGACAGGGTTGTCCTCTCTCTCTCCCCTCCTTTTAGCGGTGCCTATAGAACCACTGGCCCAGGCGATAAGACTTGATACACAGAAACAAGGAATACAATTTGGTAAATCACAACATAAATTGGCCCTCTTTGATGATGTCACACTTTTATTCACTTCACCAGCCCAATCTATGCCCGCATTGTTTAGCCTAATTAAAAAATGTAGTAGTCTTAGCTACTACAGACTAAATGTAACTAAGACAGAAGTTTTATTTCTAAACATCCCACTAAGCTCTAAGCCTTGAACCCGCTACAATGGTCACCTCACTTCATAAAGCATCTGGGAGTATATCTAAGCCCTGACCTTCAGATGGTAATTACTAAAAACTATCTAGATCATTTACCTGAATTAAAAAAACTTCTAGATAAATTGGAGTTTACAGAGTTTTCCTGGACTGGTCGTATAGCAGCTATTAAGATGGCATTCTTGCCTAAACTTACTTATCTATTCAGGTGTATCCCCCTCTCAGTGCCAAGATCTGTACTGAATCAATTTCAAAGCTTAATATCAATATATGTGTAGAAAGGCAAAAAACAACGAACATCCAAATGAACAATTCAGAAACCTATCAATAGAGGCGGTCTGGCGTATCCCAACATATTACTGTATCATGACATGGCGCGTTTAACCCATCTTTTAGCTTGGAATTCAAACTCCTCTGATCTTAGATGGTTAGAAGTAAAAAAAATCCTTAATTCCAACAGGTATCTTGCTCTCTGACCTACCTTGGATACCCTCCTACTTAAGACACAGACTAAAGCTAGTTCATCCGATATTACTTGACACACTTAAAATTTGGGACAATAGGAAACACGTCTAACATTTTCCCGCACCCCTCACCAGTATATATAGTATGGAGCATTTTCATATGCTTACCTGAAACTCACGACTCTTCGTGGGCCGAATCAGCCACTCTTCCCATTTCTGACTTCTGGGATAAAGAGGGACTACTAGATTTAAAGGACGCTTTAGAGAAATTTTCTCTCCCCCCATGTTTGAACTTTGAATACTTACGTTTTACTAGTTTGCTTAGGTCTTGGGGCTTTTTCAAAACAATCTTTCCGAAGTGCAACAGCATGGGTGGGCAGATGGAAACTAGGCAAACCCATTAGAGGCACTTTATCAGCTCAATACCACAAGCTAGTGGTTCCAAAAGAGCACAATAAACATAGTCAATACCTTGCATGGGAGAGAGACTTATATTTTGTTGAGAGGCTGATTTAGTCCAGGGAGCTTGTGAAAACTAAACAAATTTACATTGCGCAACACTCTGGGAACTATATTATAAAATTACGGTCTGCTGACTCCTGGTCCCTACCACTCTGCATAGGATATTTTGTTCCTCATCACCTTTGTGTTGGAAAGAATGTGACAATCTGGGAACGACTGCTCACATATGGTGGGAGTGTCCTAGGATTAAAGGGTTGTGGAGCTCTGTGTTTAAACTTTTACATAGACTACAAATACCTGTATCAATGCACCCAGCTGTGGGACTTTTACACCTTAGAGCACCGAACCTTAAATTCAACAAAAACTTAATGACTTACCTCTTGACAGCTACCTAATTAGCTTGAAATTGGAAGCAGACCTCACCCCCTACTTTGTCCCAGATCTTGACCATAGTGGACTATATCAGAGAAATGGAACTCTACACATTCAGAGATAATAATAAATACGATCTTTACCATGAGATCTGGTCATCTTGGGACACCGTATTCGCTAACTAAACACCCCCTTTTTACCCCCCTTTCCAAAACCTCTTCTTTCCATCCTTATACTTTTAATTTCCTATACCCCAAATGGTTTAACCTGATATCTGGATAAATTGTCAGAGGTTTCTCTCTCTATTAGAAATCATTTGTTAATTTTTCATATTTTAGCTATTATAATGTTGTATTTTTATTTTTTATTGTATTTTATGTTTTTCTTTTAATATTTCCCTTTTGTAAAGTAGCTATCATGCACATAGGTTTTTCCTACATCTGATGCCCTCTCGGATGCAGTTTAATAGCTACAACTTTAACCTACTACTTATCCTTAAAAAATGAGGATTTAAGACAATACAATGAGACAGCAATTCGCACAATCATTCTTACTCTGTATACAACTATGCTTGGCTCGAATATTGTAAATGTTTGGAAAAATATTAATTGTCAGAATGTTCTAAAGTGTTAATGGGGGATATTTACCCAAGCCTCAACCATGCTGCATTCGCCGGCACCAATACGCTCGCCTAACATCGCGGCCACAGACCTGAATACGATCTCCATATTTATAAAAAAAAAAGACGCGAACCGGGGGGCGGATACAACCGCCATACTGGTCAGTCGCAGGAAGAAAGAGCTCTGTGCCTTTTGCAAGTAAAACGCAGACTTTTCACTACAGATCTGATTTAAAATACCTATTATAAGCGCAATCTTGATCCCTGAGTGACCTAGAGACCCCATCCATCGTCAGACCTATCCTGGCAACCTGAATTGAGGGTGAGACGCTGAGGCCCTCCCTGCCTGACAACCCATCTCTTACTTGCACTGGAACCCCTCACACTAAGCCGGCTACCTGCTTCCACACTTCGGAGGGTCGGGGCTCCGCTCCGGAGTGATTGTTACCTCAGAGACAGACATCCAGCTTCCTACTAGAGAACAGGAGACGGCACCTTCCAAACCAGCCAGAGAATTCTGGTGACAACTGTCAGGAGGTGCTCCGGAGGTAGTAAATCCAGCAGTGAAGCCTTTCGAGCCCAAGGAGATCCAGGTTAGATCCAGGTTAGCCATTGACTAGTGGAGGACACTAGTGATTAGGCAGAATACACAGTTTGGCCGATATTGAGGGCTGATTATAAGAGGCGCGCAACTCCGCCATCTTAAACACGCAGGAAGAGCCATAACGAGTCCTGATACCCCTGCTCACCTAAACATACAACTGTGTATATAAAAGCCCACTCAAAGCTCCACTCCCTGGAGATCAAGGCTAAATCTTTGTTTGTAATTACATATTAATACCTGCCTGGTTTAGAGGAGCTGCGCAAAAGTAGGCCCAACATTGCAGACCTACAAGTTTTCCATGCTTGTATTATTTAGTGGCTCTATTTAGTGAGCAGAAGGTCTGGCTTAATAAAACACCTTCCCTATAAGGCTGACAAAACTCTATTGTTTTTTGACTGGGTCTGAGGTGTTTCAGTCAGTAAGCCCTGAGCACTTAGCAGAAGCACACTACTATATAGGCAGAATTGGAAAATCATCCTGCGACACTTACACGTGGGCCTAATCATATGCTGTATTGCTTCTGAGCATGTTGAGAGATCTATTTCTTTAAAACTGTAAGAAGTAAAAAGTCTAATTTCTAATAAACCTACTTGCAGCATATATTTACTACCTATGGGCTCAGTTGATTATAACCCATGAACACAGTAGAAAGATCTCTACAGTGATGCCCATCACCCCTTTCTACTCACATTTTAGACTGTGACCAATCAACATGACTGTGTGAGATACACCTGACACTAGGAGGACTTTGTTCTGTATTCTGTGGATCCACGTACAAGTTTCTGTTTTTTGTTGTACTACTGAACCTGTTGGATACCTCATTATCATCTGTGGCTGTTCAGACCATCCCTGCCTGTATATTATGTCTCAAGCTGCCAAACAAAAGCCTAAGCATACGCAACAGCCTAAAAAACTGTAGCAGACCACTTTAAAGATCAACTGCTCTCAAAGGGCCAATTAGCCAGAGACTCTAATATGGCGCTAGACTCAAGCTACTCTGAAAGCAGCATGGACTCTCAGTCACCTGCAGCGGATTCCTTATCCTCCAACATTGTGGAAGTTCTGACCAGAAGGATGAATATACTACAGGACACACTAACTAAGGAGATCAAAGGCTCTACAGCTGAGCTACGCAGGGATATAGCTGCGCTAGGAGAACGCACTGAAACTCTTGAACGCAAGCATGAAGATCTAGCAGTAGACCATGCAAATCTACTATCATACTCGCAGAATCTATCTATTTAAATTTCAGATCTGGAGCTCAAACTGGCCGATATGGAGGACAGATCCAGGCGAAATAACTTGAGGTTCAGAGGGATCTCTGAAGATGTTGGTCCTGCAGAGCTGAAGTCCTACATAATGGAGCTTTGTAAGTGCCTTTTACCTTCCCTTATTCTGGACAGGGTCCACCGAGTTTCAAAGCCATGAACTGTATCTCAGGACAAGCACAGAGATGTTCTTGCCAGAGTACATTTTATTACCCATAAAGAGCGTATACTCCATGAACTGGCCAATAAACTACAACTTCCAGCTAAATTTCAACAAGTTGCTGTGTTCCCTGACATCTCTAGCTACACTCTCCAAAGGAGACAGTCGTTCAGATCCATTATACAGGCCCTGAGAACTGAGAACATTCTATTTCGCTGGGGATACCCCACCAAACTGATCGTTATGAGAAATGGCGATACCCACACTATTGTTACTCCTCAAGAAGGATTTCGACTTCTCAAGGAATGGGGGATCACTCCCTCTACAGTGCAACCTCCTGGACCGGTCCCAACCTCCAAACTTCATCCTACAGCTCCTGATTGGTGTCCCTTACCACAGAGGTCATCTACCTGAAATTGGGACCTTCCTTTCCATACTGTTCTGTAATATAAATGTATCAATATGGTAATTTTACTATGCTTAGAAATATGTTTTGAGTTTCTGGCTTTGTGGCCGTATGGGCCTCCGACTCTTGCCCGACTGGGATAAGAAATGTCTAAACTGAGGACCTATTTCTTCTGGTCGCTCACCTCGATCTGGCTCGTAGTTGGAGGCACGTATGGCCTAAACCATACTGAGACTCTAGATCTGTTTTGCTTTTAAAAAGGAAAGAGGAAGGAGAGGAAAATAAAAATGTTGAAACACTGGTTGTTAATATCTAGCTTCCATTGATCTGACGTAGCTTTTATTAGCCGATTCTTGAGAGTGGAGAATACTACCATATCCCTTGTTGGCCACACCTCCCCCATGGGTATATATCTATGTTACATGATATGGTCCTGACTGAGATCCCACTATTACCTTGCCCAGGTCTCCTAATATAGTTTATAGCTCACATGAGACACAATAGGGTATTATCAACTAACCTAGACTCCTTGCATACCCATGTGGGGTCTATTACCCCCTAATGACCATGTGTAGAGATACTCCAAACTCACCCTATGGAGGATGTAGATACTAATGGGTCCGTACTGATAATACAACAATGTCTACGCTCTTATGGAGTTATATTATCACTAAGCCCATCCCCAGACATACAGAGGCAGCAGCAACAACTGGAAATGTTTTTTTGAGTCGCATTATACTTACTCCCAATCCTTCCTGTGCTTAGCATAAGGAAAGTCATTAGTTACCTTGATACACCTCTCCTTGTACTCGTATTTATGATCCAAGAATGCTATTTCATAGTTCATCTCCCCCTTTGAAGTGTCCGTATTCTTACACGGTTACGTTACAATAACACCCCCCCCCTTTGCATTAATACTATTTGTATTGCCCCCTGTTATGGGGACCGAAGAGATTAACCCTATCGCTAGGTAAACCTCTTCCACGGGTGGCGATTCCAATTGCCTACTCTGTTAGTTAATTAATATAATCCTACCTTGACAATTGATAATTTTCTGATTCAACTGCCTACAGTTTTCCTGTTGTACTCATAGTTCTAAGTGTTGTACTTCACCGTTTTTACCACTACATTGCTATAGGTGCTTACTGAACTGTTCTTTTTCTTCTCAGTTTATTCTGTTTGCAGAGCTCCAACCATAGACTACTGTATATAGGGCATACCCAGGCGGGGTAAGTACTACACACTCCCCAACACCTAAGACCTTACCCTTTTCCCATTCCTTGCTTCCCCTTTCCCCACATCCCTACCCCTCCGCCCACTCCATAGTCCTAAAATGGACAGGACCCCTGAAATTATTACTTTTGCTACCCTGAATACTAAAGGCCTTAACTCACCTACTAAGAGAAGTTTGCTCACTAACTCCATGAAGTCCGTAAGGACCCAGATTGTGTTTTTACAGGAAACACACTGGCTTATATCAAACCAGGATCCATACAGGTCCTCTGAATATCCTACTTTATTTTGTTCCTCTTTTACAGAGAAGTCGAGAGGGGTAGCAGTTATTGTCCATAAATCTGTTAATATAGAGCTTATTCACAGGGATGCGGACGACCAGAGTAGATATCTAATAATCTAATAATCATTTGTAAGCTAAATGGTTCACTTTTCACTTTAGTTAACATATATGTCCCCAACCAGATTTGTACAGGATATCTTATCTAAAGTAGAAACTATCAAAACAGGTATTTTGATATTTGGAGGTGATTGTAATATGGTATGGGATCCAACAGTTGATAAAAAGGTCCAGTCAGGTAAAGAAATTGACACCTATACAATAAACACTGCTACCAAGTTCCGGCAACACATATCACAATATAATTTATATGATATATGGAGGGCCCTACACCAAAATCACAAAGACTATACCTATTTCTCTAGGCCACACAACTCATACTCCCGACTGGACTACCTGTTCACTGACTCCTGGACGCTTAACAAAATAATCTCATCCAATATAAAGACATGTTCTTGGTCTGACCATGATATTCTACTATGCACCCTTTCCACAGACGCGACCAAAACATCCAGACCAAACTGGAAATTCCCAAAACACCTACTACAAAGTCAGGAATTTAGGTCTTCCCTCCAAACCTCTATATCAGAGTTTATTAAGACAAACGAAAGCCCACAGATGCCACATCAAACTATTTGGGCGTCTCTCAAAGCTTACATCAGAGGTATATGTATTAGAACCCAAGCAGCTACTCGGACCCTGATAGGTGCCCCGTTAGGATTACTCACCGCCTCCTTGAGAGCTAAAAAACAGGCAAATAAATCCTCACCTTCTCCACAGCTAGCTGAAGAAATCAAGGGGTTACGAGCCCAACTAGCAGATAGAGAGCTTGATAGGGTGCAAGAAGCGTACTCCTGCTTGCTTCAAGCAAATAATGTACTATTAGGGGAACAAAGCTTCAACCCTACTGGCCCATAAGTTACGTGGCAGAACAGCTGCGGCCAGAATCCTGTCCATTATGCGAGGCGACAGAGCAGTAACCTCCCCTAGAGACATAGGAGAAGCATTTGCTGAGTACTATTCTAAACTCTATAATCTCAAACCTTCTGTGTCGGAAACTGAAGCAACAGTCCCAGCTGTTGCCTTTTTTTTTAAATGCCCTTAACTTGCCATCGCTTTCCCCATCAACTAGGAAAGAACTTAGCACTCCGTTCACACTAACTGAACTTACTTCAGCCATCAAGCTCACTCAAAGCAATAAAGCCTGATTGTTGCCCCCTGACATCTCAGACGTCATAACAACTATACAAATTTTGCCACAATGGAAAAGAGTTTCTACTCTAACCTAAACAAAGAGGATCTATACTGGGCCATTTGGGAACCCTGGTTTCACTACTATGAGACCTCCAGAACACATTCGTCACATCATTCCTAATTTCATCCATCTCAAATTGTTTAGTGGACTTGGATATCTAGAAATATCCGCATGGCCATCCTGTCTGACACACTATATACCCCCCTTTTTCCTATCCAGATCTGACCCCTTCCCTTCTTCCCCCCCCACCCCTTCCCACATCTTGACCCGCCTGGGTGTGCTACATATAGTTTTCGCCTTCTGCTAACCACCACGGTATATATTCCTATATAACACAGGTACTGATACATTTGGTGGGCAACCTTAACAACTAACTTTATTGTATTTTTTAAGTGAAGCAATGTCCAACAATGATGCATGCTACAACAATTTATAAAATTTGTTAGAGGGTATGTTTGAACAATTCCTACTGTTTAATTTGAAACACTGATAGGTTCATGGAGCTGTCCTATACATTTTTGTTAAACTAGCTTGGACTACTATGGTACGCTTGAAAATGTTGTTAAATTGAATTATTTTTTTTCAATAAAGAATATTTTGAGGGAAAAAAAAAAAAAAGACGCAAACCAAGTACGGGGCGATGAGCATCGAACTGTTGTTAACTAGCAGTCATCGATCTCGCTGCTATTCGGCTTTCTACCAACTTTATTTATACCCTCTCACTAAACGCCACCACTATACTAAAATGTTTAACCCCTATCACGCCGCTCC
>CAJPDP010169355.1:0-12328 GCA_905336975.1 Bombina variegata variegata | reverse complement strand
AAGCACACCTGAAGCACAGGTGTAAGTGGGCGGAGCAACGCGTTTCAGACCGTTCTGGGCCTTTGTCAAGCTCCTGATAGACGGAGTATGTGGTCTTTTAAACCGTCACCCTCTCATCTTATTGGCTATAGCTCAAGTGGATAGAGAGGAAAAAAAGAACATTTTTAAAATGACCGCTATTGCGTGCTTGAAAACACTTACGTAAGTTCTGATTACCATGTCAGTTATAACATACAAGGTCTCTATTTAAAATACATTATTTTCATTAGTGTACTGCATACGAAACACAACAAGTGTTATACACATGATCGTGACTTTGCATAATCTTTTAAGGTGACAAATAGAAACAAAGGTCGCTACATGCAGACCTGATACATTTTGTCGTTTTTCACCCTTCTGCTGTATGAAGCAGTATCTTCACTCGTGATACATTGTTTTCATCCGTATACAGCCTTCAGGAAAGTAACAATACATATTTATTATGCACAAAATCATGACATTAAATATTCTTATAAGATGATCAATATTTTTTATAAAAAAACATAAAAATGTTTAATAAATTTTCAACCTTTTAATCGGAATTTATATAGAATTCTTTTAAAATTCATCATACATATCCCATTCAATCATCAATAGAAACAAAACAAACAAGAGAGACCCACCTTCACTAGTCTACATTTCAAATTCATTCCCTCGGTAGCCAAGATTCCTCTAAAAATAGATTTAAGTACTCTGGAAATTCTGCCAAAGAAATCGAGGCCACATAATAATATTGTATGTTATTTGTCCAACAGTATATAACCCACAAGACACATAAACTATATCAATAGTAACCTTATAACATTTTTATTGCATCCTCCAAATCCTGGTACCAACAGCAAGATAACCATACAGTAGTCAAGCCTGATATCACCAGACAAATAAGGTTACATAATCAATCTCTAAGGAAACATCCTATGTCGAAATCTAAGTTTAGGCCATTTGGTTTTAGTGTTTTTAAGTCAAAGATCCATTTGGTCTCCCTTTTTAATAGTTCTGGCTGTATGTTCCCCCCTCTCCAATTTTTTTTCACTTTGTCTATACCCATATAAGAGAAACACTTCAAATCCCCATTATTACAGGTAGTAAATTGTTTTGGTATGGGGAGTTCTTTATTTCTCTCTAGGTCATGTTTCTCAATCGACAATATATGTTCACGAATACGGTCGCTTCCCACAACTACATTGTATAAGATAAACAACAAATTTGTCCGAACATCTTATGGTCTCCTTAATTTTAAATGATTTACCTGTTATAGTGGATTTAAACTCTTTTTCTTTTTTAGAATGTTTACATGACTTACAAGTCAGACATGGGAAAAAGCCTTTAAAAATTATCCCCTCCAAATCAGTTTGTGTATCTCTATTCCTATTTTTAATTCTATTTTCAGTTGGTGCCAAAATAGATTTTAGGTTACGCGCCTTTTTATAAATGATCTGTGTTTTTTTTGGTAATATAGGGCCTATTACCTCATCATTCTTAAGGATTCCCCAATGCTTATTTAGTATTTTCTCTAAAAGGAACTTATTGTTACTATAATTTGTAATAAAGGGAATAAATGTGTTATCTTTATTTAATAACTGATCTTTACCCGAAGCCTTACTGCTTTTATTCACTAGATTATATCTATTAACTTGTCTTATTCCCTGTCTTATTCCTTCTATCTTTTCATTATTATAGCCTCTATCTAGAAACTTCTGTTTCAGTTTTTCTGATTGGTCATCATAGTCCGCAAGACTTGTACAATTTTTCTTAATGCGTAAGAACTGCCCCTTCGGGATGTTATGTATCCATCTTGAATGGTGGCAGCTCGTATAGTGGATATAGCTATTTGCATCCACACTTTTAAAGTGTGTTCTTGAGGTTATTTACCGGGAATAATTCCAAATCTAGAAAATTCACACTTTGTCTGCTTTTTTCACAAGTGAAATGAAGATTCACTTCATTGTCATTCATACTTGCAACAAAATCATCCAATTTGGCTTCATCACCTCTCCAGACAATAAGAATATCATCTATATAGCGTTTGTAGGACACCAGGTTTGCTCCAAAGTTATTGTTAATGAGAAAAAAATGTTCCCAGAAACCCATAAATTAATTTGCATAACTTGGAGCAAACCTGGTGCCCATTGCTGTTCCTCTTTCTTGATTAAAGAATTGTGATTCGTAACTAAAGAAATTATGTGTTAGAATAAATTTTATGGAATCCATAAGGAACCCCTTCTGTTCCTCCTTTAGAGTGTCATCTGTGTCCAAAAAATATTTGACAGCCAATAGACCATCTTGGTGATTAATACAAGTATATAATGATGTTACATCACACGTGGCAAGAAGAAAATCCTCTTGCCACGTGATAGTATCTGCCAATTTTAAAACATCTGTCGAGTCTTTTAAGTATGAGGGTAATAATTTAACATATTTTTGCAGACAAATATCCAGATATTCTGAAAGATTTGCTGTGAGGGATCCGATTCCTGAAACAATCGGCCTACTGGGTGGATTAATTAGTGTTTTATGGATCTTTGGCAGGCAGTATAGTAAAGGGATTCTTGGAAATTTTGGTAGTAGATAACCTCTCTCTTTTACATTAAGTATTCCTTTATCATGAGCTGAATCTATTAGTTTTACCAACTCTTCATTATATCTTTTAGTAGGATCACTTAATAATTTCTTATAAGTGACATTATCATTTACAATATTCTCACACATTGACTGATACTCTACTCTATCCAGGATAACAATCCCTCCGCCCTTATCGGCGGGCTTTATGATTATGTCTTCATCCTCTAAATCCTTAATAATCATTAACTGTTTTTTACTTAAATTGCTATATGTTCTTTTTATTTTATCATCAGTAAGATTTTCAATGTCCCTCAAAACTAATTTCTCGAATGTTTCTATTATGGGGCCTTTGTCCTGCTTCGGATAAAAAGTGGATTTACTCCTTAGATCAGTATGTACATAATCATTATTGCTAGTTAGAATATCCCCAGCTAATTTTTCAATTTCCGTTTTTTGGAACCATCTTTTTACAGTTAACTTTCTGACAAATTTATGTGCGTCAATATAAGTACCAAATTTATTGAGTTTACAACTTGGTGCAAATGACAAGCCCTTGCCTAATATTTCTTCATGCTCTTTTTTTAATATCTTTTTGCTGAGGTTAAAAATACCCAAATTTTTGCTTGGCTCCTTCAGAATCTGATCTTTTTTGAGTCTCCTGCGTCGTCCTCTCTTTCATCTCTGTCTGATGCCCTTCTTTTTCTTAGATCCCTTTGCGGTAATGGACTTGCAGTTAAATTTTGGCCTTGTCCTAAAAAAGGGGCGAGAGGAGGGGAAAGAAGAAGAGGTGGAAGCATGCTCATTTAAGTGGTTAATTTCTCTAACATCCTGTAATGGTGCAAACCTATTTGACAGTCTCCAATTACCACTAGTATCATCATCCAAGCTATGTCTATTCTCAACCTATGGAGTGTGCTGTGATCTATTACTATAATTTAATCTTTGATTCCCATTAGCAGTTTTTTGTTTTTCATTCTCATAATTATATGATCTATTACCTCTCTGGTATGTATGTCTTGGGTAATAAGATCGCTCTCCATAGTCATAATCTCTAATTTTTGGGCTCTGCCTATTGCCCCTCACATACATATTCCCATTAGGTACATTTCTATGGGGATTAAAGCCTGAGTTATAATTACTCTCAAAGCCTTGCTGTCTTCGTGAGTAATTGGAGGTATTATAATCCTCATATTCTCTGACCCTTGCATGTACTGACGATTGTATTCATGCTGCTTTCTTTGATTATGATTTTTATATTGTTGGTCATTCTGACTGGTATTATTGACCTTATCTATTCTTTTTGGGTCAGTTCTAGCATCTTCTTTTTCTATCAATTTTATATGTCTCCATGTATGTGAGATATAATTATCCCAATCAGGTTGATTTATATGGGACAAGTAGTCCTCATGGTCCCTCTCAAATTTCTTTATTTTTACTTTTAGGATATCCTCTTTAGTGCTAGCCAATAATGTTTTAATTTCTTTTTCTTTATTTATGTATTCTACATTACTCTCAAATTCTTTAAACTGAATTTCCAATTCCTTAATCTCTATCTCTAATTTCTTCAAAATTTCACCCCTATAATCTTTAATTAATCTTAGGAGGTTGAATGAGGCTTGCTCTAAGATATCATTCCATCTTTTTTTTAAATCTATGTCATCAACTTTAAAAGCACATTCCTTTTTAATCCGCAACCCCCTTGGGACTCTTTTGTTCTCTAAGTACTTTTCAATAAAAATGAATTCTGTCCTATGTTTCATTTCCAACAATAATTTAGCCTCTAAATCCTTTATTAATTTACATAACGAATCTACATTATCTGGAGTGACAATAATATCAGTTTGAAAGATATTATAAATCCCTTTGTACACTTCATCTCTGTATTTAAAGACATTAGATTCAGTCATGTTCCCTGCCGCTGAATGACACCAGTGAGGAAATAAATACAATAATATACCAAAAAAATGTGTTCACACTGCGCTGGGAATGTACACCAAAAAAACAGTGGGTAAATGGAGCTCCCTCTAACTCCAAACAACCAACGTAAAACAAACACAGTAGTATCAAAGATACCACAGATAAACCCCTGGCGCTGTAAAAAAACATCTTAATTTGGTAATAAATAAATAAATAAATATATATGTATAATTCTAAATGAAAAAGATGAGCAATTCCTTTTAAAAAAATTAGCACAAAAGGAGTTAATAGTAACCTTAATAGATGGACTTCAAATTAACCTGTTAATCGATGGCAGAATTAATGGCTTACAGAAACAAAACAAGAGAAACCCACCTTCACTAGTCTACATTTCAAATTCATTCCCTCAGTAGCCAAGATTCCTCTAAAAATAGATTTAAGTGCTCTGGGAATTCTGCCAAAGAAATCGAGGCCACATAATAATATTGTATGTTATTTGTCCAACAGTATATAACCCACAAGACACATAAACTATATCAATAGTAACCTTATAAAATTTTTATTGCATCCTCCAAATCCTGGTACCAACAGCAAGATAACCATACAGTAGTCAAGCCTGATATCACCAGACAAATAAGGTTACATAAGCATACATAATCAATCTCTAAAGAAAACATCCTATGTCAAAATCTAAGTTCGTTGCAGCTCCGGACGACTCTAATCTCCAGCTGATGTGGCTTTCTAGTGGATCTTTACTGGGATCTTCATTTGTATCAATCCTCAGCGATTGCTTTTATTTTATTTCTAGATTGTATGTATAGGGAGACTTTGTTTTATCATTGATATTACACTTGTAAACGCCTGATCAGCGTATTTTTTAGGTTGTTTTATTGTTGTATATTGTGTATGAATTGCTGTAATAAATTATTTATTTTATCTTCATTCTCTCTGTAAGCCATTAATTCTGCCATCGATTAACAGGTTAATTTGAAGTCCATCTATTAAGGTTACTATTAACTCCTTTTGTGCTAATTTTTTTAAAAGGAATTGCTCATCTTTTTCATTTAGAATTATAAATATATATTTATTTATTACCAAATTAAGCTGTTTTTTACAGCGCCAGGGGTTTATCTGTGGTATCTTTGATACCACTGTGTTTGTTTTACGTTGGTTGTTTGGAGTTAGAGGGAGCTCCATTTACCCACTGGCTTTTTGGTGTACATTCCCAGCACAGTGTGAACACATTTTTTTGGTATATTATTGCTTTTTTCTGTATCCAACCCCGCCACCCTCGACGCACTCTCTAATACCCCCCTAAACGGAAATCTAGACAAGGAAGACTCGTCCAGATGAACCAAAACTGATCCATCATGGCTGGACCAACGGCCATATAAGCCTTCGTCAGCACCACAGGGCACACTGCCCCATCCCCTTGAGCAGACAGAGAGAGACAAGCCCCTTTTGCCTCTTGATAAGTTTTGGAACGAGGCACAAACAGCAGCACGGCCTGTTCCGACACATGAACGTGCAGTGCCATTAACCCTAACCCCACCTTCTATTGTGATGGGGCCACCAGCTCCCCTACCCTCAACGCTCCATAGAACACCAGAGCAATGGCACATCTAAACAATTTCGCCTCAAACTCCGAAACACACACTTAGTCCAGCACTGCAACTAAAACACCTAAGCGCAAGGCTGTAACAGGCTCCCTCTGATCCTTCTCTTTGGGCTTTAATCTACCCCAGCCCTTCAATGCTCTCCTCACCAAAAATGAGCTCCCAAAGTTGCTAAAACCGTAAAGCTTGTTAAAAAAGGTCAAGGCTGCCACCCGTCCATGCGCAACCCCTGTAGACACTCCCCACGCCCGCAGACTAAGCAGCCAGTCAACCACTAATACCTGCGTACCTTCCACTGGTGACTTTTGATGTGACCGACAGAACTCCTCCCATTCCTTCCCATTCCTTCCAATGCCTACTATAAGTCTGCCATGTCTTGGGAGCTAAGGATGCCCGCACCAAAGGTAGAACTGCCATTAAAAAACCTGCTATCTGCCAAAGAGAGATCGGACATGGCAAATCATCAGCATCTGCCGACTGTACCAGGCGCCTAAATTGTCCCCACTAGAATTGCGAAAGGGCGTCAGCTACATTATTCACCTCTGGCACGTGCCTCGCCTCAAACTGCAGATTGAGCTGCATACACCACGACTGGAGAAGACAACGAACGCCGATTCATAGCATATACAACACTGAGACTATCGGACCAAAAGAGCACTGTGCGATTGCGCAACTTCAAACCCCACAGTTCCACTGCCACTACTATCGGAAATAGCTCTAGCAAAGTGAGATTCCGAACCAGCCCAGCCGCCACCCATGATGCAGGCCATGGCTCCGCACTCTATGCCCCTTCTAAGTAGGCCCCATAACCCGATGCCCCTGCAGCGTCCGTAAACAAATGGAGGGCCTGGCTTGATACCATCAGCTCCCTCCACAACAGAACCCCATTGAAATGCAACAAGAATTCCTCCCAAACTGCTAGGTCTTCCTGCATCATGCCCGTAATATAGACTCTCCTCCTGCGAGTCGAGCCTCCTTGCAGAAGACCCTCCAGCCACCTGTTAAACACCCTTCCCATGGGTATTACCCAACATGCAAAATTCAGAAGGCCCAGCAACAATTGGACCTCTGTAAGCATCAGCTCGGGTCCCTGAGCTGCCCGCTGGACCGCCTGAAGCAAGCGAGCCACCTTATCCTGCGGCAAATGACATAGCCGTGCGACCATGTCTATCTCAATTCTGAGAAACACAAGCTGCGTACAAGGACCCTCCATTTTCTCCTCCACTAATGGCACCCCAAAATCCTGCATCAAAGAACGCATAACGGCCATCAGCCTGGCACACCCCTGACCAGCAAGAAATCATCCAGCTAGTGCGCTATAAGACCGCCCCCTGCAGCCGAGGCTACTGCCCAGTGCAAAAATTAAACAGTTCAAAATATGCACATGAGGAGGCATTTGTTCACATAAAACCCCCCATCAAAACGAAAAACCCATCAGCCTGAAAGATTCCGGATGAATAGAAAGGAGGCGAAAGGTGGACTCTATATCCAGTTTCGCCAGCAATGCCCCAAACCCGGCCCTCCTGACCAGGTCTAAGGCCTATTCAAATAAAAGATATTTCACTGAGCTGATTGCCGGATCAATTGCGTCATTCACTAACCGCCCCTTAGGGTAGGACAAATGTTGAATTAGGCAAAACTTCCCAGGCTCCTTCTTTGACACCACCCCCAGAGGGGACACAACTAAGCCCGGAACCAGGGATGCCCTGAAGGGACCCGCTATTCTCCCTAAGGCCAACTTATCCCTGATAACCCCCAGAAACTGGTATGCCGATTTAAGATTCCTGTGCGTGGTCGACCCCACCACATCACTGGTGACCAGAATCCTAAACCCATCCCTGATTCCCACCAATAGCATGCCAGCGGCAACCCTATCCGGGTAAGCCGCCAGCCATGGCCACAGCACGTCCAGGTTCAGCTGCATGAGAGCCCGTTCCAGCAACCGCGCCTCTACTTGTGCCCCTGCCCGCACCTCTTTCCCGCTTCCGCTGACACTCGAGCCCGGGGTGGGGGCCCCCGCAATAAAGGCAGACATGCCGAAAGGCACTGGCAGTTGTTAAACCGCCAACATTCTCACCCTTTTTTGCGAAATCCCCCCGGCACCGCCTGCCCTACCCCTTTAGACCCAGCCCCCTTTTGGGCTGGTTTGTCTGTATCCAGGCTAGTCCACAGATCCACGTCCTTCATCTGAAACGTAAGAATGGGGTTCCCCACCATCTTCCTACGGAACTCGGAATCGTACGTCCGCCAGGCCCCATCCGGATATTTCTTAAAGATTTGCTTGATTATGTCCGTATATTTTAGCACATCCAGAGCTCTATTAGGCCATTGCTCAATGTAGCATGACGCCAAGACCTTAAAACACCGACGCCACTCCACAAAAGTCTCAGGCCTTTTGAAGTTCTTGGGGCCCGTACCGTCCTCACTCTGTTCTCTATCCTTATGAGCCTCCATAGAGAGCTCAAAAATGATAACGTACCTGCCCTCTCTGATCTTAGCTACTGTCTTCGGCTTCAGATGGGCATGCAAGGAATGTACCATGCACGGGTAGGTATCCCCATGCACTGCCACTCTCCTGGCTGACACTCCCACGTCAGCTCTGACTGGCACTTGAATGCCACCCCCAGTCAACACCTGGGTAGAAGGCAGTGGCACCCCAGAAATGGCAGCACTACTACCCTGCTCTACGCCAGCCTGCTGTGCCCCAGATTGAAATGCCAGCATGCACTTCATCATTCTATACATTCTATGCTGCCCTTTACTGTGGAGTCCTAGTGTCCGCTCGCCCTCTGAATCTGAATCACTGTTATCTAAGCCTGCAGTGTGTGTAAATGTGTGTGTGTAGATGCTCCCAGAGCTAGCTCACCTGCACCCGTAGGTCCTGAAGGCCCAGGCTGACTCTTCGGGGGATCCAATACTCCTGTTCCCATCAATAGGCTCCCTGTAGCCGGAACCAAACTGCCCAGTGACTCTATTGCTTGTATCTGAGAGGGCGACAAAAAAGAGATGGGAGCCCCCAAAGAACTGGTCCCAGTACCACTAACACATCCCCCCATCCCCAACACACTTCTTCCGTCCACAGGCATCTCAATCCTCTGACTCCCAGCCATTAAACCAAGAGCCACCTGACCCCCACTAGCACAGTTGCACTGACCGCAAGCACTACATGCGCAAACGGCCCCTTGGTGGTCCTGGCCTGCGACCCCTTGTGCCCATTCATGGTGACCCTCAGAACCCCCCGCACAGCACCCCTTCCAGCCCCGAGTGCCCCCACATGGTGGCCATGCAGATCTCCTCCTTCTCCCACCCTTACAGTTCCAGCTCTGCCACAGCCAGCCCCTTGCTTCCCAACTACACCCCCAGCCTGCTTCCTCGCTTTCTCCCTCAAGACCTGGGCTGCACCTCTAAGCGCCCACCTGGACCGCTCCTGACTGGGACCTTGCCTGGGCGCCCTCACCTCAACTACCGCACGTTTCACAGCCAGTGAACCGCTTCCTCACTCCAGCACCCTGCAATCCCCCTCTCTGCCGCGCTGCCCTGCTGTTTTCCCCTGAGCCGCCGGAATGGAAGTGACATCAGCCCCTGCACTGGAAGTCCCATCCAGACCCAAGGCCCGACCAGACACCACGCCCAGCTTCCGCTCCACTTTGGCGCGACCATGCCTCCTGGAATCCTCCACCGGAACCACCACTGAAGGCGGACATAATGCCAGGGTTGTTGGCAAATGTCTTCACCAGTGTGTAGATCGCCGACAAGGCCTCTGGGCTATACCTCAATCCCCCACCCCCACTTACCACCCCCTCACCAGACCGCATCTTGCCCAGCATCCGGAACACTGGATAGGCCTGTTAAAACTGGAGTCTCAGCAGGAGGCCCCAGTCCCATCCAAACAAAACCCTGTTTACTCCCCAGACTGATCGGGGGGAAAGACGACGGCCCCAGCCTGCCCTGCCTCAGAGGCCCCGACACCAGCTCCTACTAGAAGGAATTACATCCTCATCACCCCCTCTTATCTGCACTCTTGCAGGCATCCTGCCCAGAGAAGAACGCTCTGCGCCATCCCTGAACCTCAGGGGGGGAAGAGATGATCGACGAGACCGATTCATATCTGCACACAGGAAAATTAGCCACGACAGCCACCAGGAAAAGAGGGAGAGGAAATGGTCCCCACAGCTTAAATAGGTAAGAGAAAAACTCCCCACCCCCAAAATTGCAACAATGTTGCACCAACCTAACATGCCTAGTATTGCCTGTAGAGGTCAGGCCCTTAATTCGTTTCAGGCTGACAAGCAGCCCTACACTTTCATTGGTTACCATGATAATCTGTGTTGAAGAGATGCCTAGGCAAGTGTCTGGAGCACTACATGGTAGGAAATAGTGCTGCCCTCTAGTGCTTTTGCAAATGGAAAATCTGCTGCTATATAGCCCTATAGAAATGGGCCGGCTCCTGAGCATATGTTCCTACTTTTTCAACAAAAGATACCAAAAGAACGATGAAAATTTGATAATAGAAGTAAATTAGAAAGAGCTTTTTTTAAATTGCATGCTCTATCAGGAAATAAAGGTTTGGGGTTTCATCTCTCTTTAAAGCTAATGGAGTTCTGGAGCTTACTGCTTTCATATTTTTTATTTTATCAGTTTTTGTAACATAGTTTTTACTTATTTAAAACAAAACTAAAATTGTTGTTGTCATAGAATAATACTGAATAGTTCTTGGTACATAAATGATATAAACATAATAAAATTACCTTGATATTAGAATTTAATTGGATATTTTATGTAAATTGTCCTATATCCATGACAATTTATATTTGTTGACTTAATTTCATAGTTAGTTCATTGTAAATTAAAGTAAAAAAATGCAGGGGGGATTTCACAACTATGTTTAATGCATAACTGGCCTATCACTATCTCATAAACAATGACATAAAAAGGGTGGAATTAAACTATTGGTTATCACAAGATATTTACTTGTCAATATTTAAAGATGGACTTTCAGAAAGTTATGTTCCTTGTGAGGTGGAGGGCTGAGGTTCCTGTAATGCTAAGGCAAGAGCTTGTGGGATCTGTTCCTCTTGTGTCCCCCTTGAGTTGTGAGATGTTGGCACACATTCTAATTAAGTATTTGTAAAATATTTTAGCATTACAACTTTATAGGAATCATAAGTACCTTAAAAATCCATGATATCTGCTAAAACACCAAGGCCCACAACAATTGCATCCCCAATCCTGGCATACGATAGCTGCTTATAATCCAGCAATTCTGCCCCATAACCAGGTTCTCCATCTGTTATTTGGTGAACGTGTTCTTTATATGCTTTCTTATATCTGTTTTAGGTTTTTTGCAGGCCTTGACATCCTTGGGGTATCTTCCTCAGCTGAAACTGCCCTGCTAATGTGGTCCCATAACATTTTCTTTTTTTGGGGCTGAACTTGCCTGGCTTGATAACCAATAAGTTGGTGATAGTGCTGCAGCACTCTTTCAACAAGAATCCAATTCTGTCGCTGAGTAAAATGTATATTTTCTTCTACTATTGGTCTTTCCACTAGTCACAGAAGCCATTTTGGAAATGTTTAAAAAGAGCGCAAATATGAACAAAAAAACATATTTGAACCGTGAATACACTTCGTATTGTATTGCATACACTTCTTATTGTTCTTGAACAGGAGCATTAATAAAGCTCCTAGTGGGTCAGGATAAATATTTCTATTGGATCAAGTTAATCTTGATTTACATGTGATTTGCAAAGTATTGTGTTGGGATTAAAAATGCCTTTTGTTAATAACATATTACACATTTTAAAGTCTGTACAAACGTATTCATTAATGCAAAATTGCGAACGTATAAAATTTATTTTATGTGAGCTAATACAATCAGCTTAAAAATTACAGTATCTAGCATGATTTGATTAACCCTTTACAATAAAATGTGTTTGTAGCATGCTTGTCTGAATAAAAACTGCTATATAAATATTTTAGCTAAAACTGTGCATATTTGCATATTAAAATTGCTGTACAATGTTTGATTAAACACTATACCAACAGTAAGAAATACATTCTTCCAGAAAAACACTTATAACTTACTATAAATGAAAGATATATTTTAAATCTTTCATGTAGTGTAACCTTACTATATAAATAAATATAGATCTGTTAAATCTTTTCATATGATTGTCCTGTAGATAAAGGATATA
>CAJPDP010169350.1:0-11277 GCA_905336975.1 Bombina variegata variegata | reverse complement strand
ATCAGATAATAGAAGTAAATTGGAATCTTGTTTAAAATTGTATTTTCTACCTGAATCATGAAAGAAAATTTTGGGGTTTAGTATCACGTTAAGTATTTTATACTTCATGACTGAAAGTCCTTTTACTTGCTGCATTGGTAAATCCTAGCGTTTTACAAACACTAGGATTTACTATCACTTTAATTACCTAATGAAAATTGTGAAGGTACTTTTTTTATATCAAAAATACTGATGTCTGTTTTCTTCTGCTTACCACTGTAAAGAGAACAAAACTAAAACAATTATTTTAACGGTAACACCCAGAATACTGTTGTAATATAAACCTGTGTCTCTAGTCCTTGGGGCACACTAACAGGCCACATTTTCAGGATTATCTTGGGTGAGAGCAGGTTAATAACCATGGTTACTGATTAGCTGATTTCTTCACCTGTTCTCTACTTCAGATGTTTTTTATGAGAGAGTTTACCCATGAACTGAAATCTTTAAAAGGAGGTATTTAAAGAGAGAGATTTTATTAAATATTTAAACCAACAAAAGCCCCCCAAATTAAAGACAAAAATTAAAACATAAAGCTTAACTGACCCATACATTTTCGTGGACCTTTTCACTCATCATCCTCTTCTCAACAACTTACTTGTTCTATTCACTTAAAGGGACACAAGTCAAAATTAAACTTTTTAATTTTTATTTTTTATTTTTATTTAAATTTTAACGACAATACAATAAAAGTGGGATACATAAAAGTCGCATTTAGAACATAGAAATTTCCAGAAACAATTCGACATGTTAATAAAAAAGGTCTACTGTAAACTGTTCAAGTCTATTCCAAGCCTGGTTGAAAATGAAGATCTTTGCGATGGATGTCCAATGGAAAACAGTTGACTACCAGGACTGCTAAATGTTCCTTGAGATTGAAAAGGGGCATTGTCAACAACGCAAAATATAGAATTCAATAATAACCAAATACATTTATATGAAAAACAAAACATTCAAGAAAAACATTAAATCTTGAGTGGTCCATCTTTAAAATTAAACTTTTTCATTCAGATAGAGCAGGCAATTTTAAACAACTTTCCATTTTACTTCCCTTAACAAAATGTGCATAGTCTTTTTATGTTTAAATTTTTTGAGTCACCAGCTCCTACTGAGCATGTGCAAGAATTCACAGTATACACGTATATGCATTTTTGATTGGCTGATGGCTGTCACATGATACAGGGGGAGTGGAAATGCACATTACTTTGAAATTTGTAAAAAAAAATATATTACTCATTTGAAGTTCATACTAAGTGTTATTGCATTAAGATTCCATATAAAAAATTCAAAATTTATTGATGTATGATAAAAAATCACAGCAACAAAAAACGCTGTCTATGAATAAGCACCACTAGGGGGCGCGAAACGCGTCAGACACACGTGTTTGTCTACCTGCCTCTCCTCTGCTTTAACTATGTGCTTACAGCATTTTTGTTGCTGTGATTTTTTATCATACATCAATAAATTTGGAATTTTTTATATGGAATCTTTATGCAGTGCCTGCTTTTCTGTTTCGTTTGCACACTAGCTTATGTGGCTTGGTTCCTCCACTGCTACGGCACTCCGTTGTGATTGGAGGAGCTCGGATGACCTTTTGACGGGTACACATCCACCATTGGGAACGCTGAGAATCGGACGCTGCTTGGACCGACGCATACCCTGTGTTTAAGTGCTATTGCTTTGTATTTTTATCATGCATTTGTTCATTATGCAACTTTAACTATATTTACCGGTCCTTTAATCATTGCTGCATTCAAATGCATTATCTTCTGCATGTAAATATGTTAATAATTTCTGAACTGTTAATTCAGTTAATCAAACAGAACTATAGTTGTGTGGGCTCATTTGTTAAAATTAAACCCTCCCACTCTGATGATTTTTAAAAATCACTTTAGCCAACAGGATACTCTTGCTATTATGTTCTAGTGACTCCAAAAGCCAGTAATTGCTACCACTATTACTTGTGAGCCATCTTAGTACTTCTGATAACTAACTGATAACTGTCCTTCTGCTATTGATAGTGACAGCTCTATCTTTATGCTCCAGTGCTGCGGCATTTGGGTTCTAGGCCATATTAAATTTTTTGGTCATTTTAAAATGATGCCAAAGGGATTTCACCAATAGCTAACAAAAACAACATTTTCTGCATGAATATCTGAGACAATATCACTTGTAGAAATATTTGTCTTTGCTGTGACTATTTCCCTAAGCACCTGGCATTGACAATCACAATAATGCACAAAGCAACCTTGATTAGAAAATGTTGTTCTATACATATACTTTTTAAAAGAGATTATACAAGTCAAGTTATCAATTTATTTCAGACTACCAAATATTTTCTTATAGCAACATATATCCATAATCCAGTCAGATCACATACTGTAAGACTTACCAAAACGAGTAAATCAAATAAGCAATAATATATTTCACTGTCATGTCAGGAGCTGATGGCTTTAAGATAAGGAGACCACTAATAAACAGATGTATTACACTTTAGTTAGATTATGACAAGAAATAAATTATGTCAAACAGGGAAACTGCTAATGGATGCAGGTGATATAATATCTCCAGTTTACAGAGAGAAGATGAGAAATTGACGTGCTTCTGCGGCATGCATTACAGGGCAATTAACAGTATCTATGATAAAAAGTTGCAGCATATAAATATTGGACAATAGGGATACTGGGAAAGTCCAAAGATAGTTCAGTTCTGGGTTAAAGGGGCAGTATACACTAATTTTCATTTAACTGCATGTAATAGACACTACTATAAATAATAATATGCACAGATACTGATATAAATCCAGTATAAAACCTTTTAAAAACGTACTTAGAAGCTCCCAATTTAACACTGTTAATAAAATAAGCTGGAATTAATAAAGGAAAGAGTGCCCAAGACAAAAAGGGGAACCTGGTTATCACTTAAATAGTCAGGGTAAAATAGGATTTAATGTCACTGGGTGTATTATAAATGTAAATACAATGCACAGACAGGCTATACCAGATATATATAAAAGAAAGAATGTATACAACCTGTTATAGGAATTATAATATTAATTTAATGGTGATTATAAAAAAGGGGACGGGGCGGAGCTAACCGCCAAGCTAAGTGGCAGCACGAGAGGAGAGCTCCTCAAGAAAAAAAGATAAAAACGCATATAATCTGCTTCTTAAAATAGTTAAAGCCCAGTATTAAAGCCCTAACTGGCTCACTTCGACACCTTTCGCACCCTGACTTGTTGAAACACTTAGGAGCCGAACCTAAACTTACAGATTTCAACTGCCTAACGGACACAGCCACAATTCGGGGCCTCATAGGACGGACTCCTAGCAGTGAAGATAGAATCAGTGTTTGCTGACGACTCCGGAGGGTCGGGGCTCCGGTCCGGAGGGTCCATAACTACAGTGTCTGCAAAACCTGAGACCGCAGCTAGAGGAGAACCCTTTTCACAGATATCAGCCCCACGCCACCCTAGCCTCACATCGTGACGGACCCCAGCCTCACGTAGATTTGCCTACAATAACCAACCCCAACTGTAGGAAGGCTCCTCGGCAGATACTTACAGCTGCCGACTGAGCCTGGACAGGTAGGCCGCCGAAACATCTGCGCCAGCGAAATGGTGCGAACGGTCGCCATCTTGGCCAATATTCCACCTAGAGACAGAGGCGACCTGCGGCAAGACCCTGTTGAAGATAAAGAGGGAGAATAGATGCTATATTACTAGATCCCCTTGACCCGAAGAGGATTTCACTGTACTCGACTCCCAGCACCTCACATTGTAAAATAAATTAGACAATAATGGGACTGACCTGGGCCCAATCAGCCAGCCACTGATAGAATAGTAAAACAGGCCCAATTGCTCTGATTAAGATATAGGGCAGAAACTTACTGTTAAGACAAGGGGTACTTTCTTGGCTCCTAAAGGTGAAGCACTACTGAGTTCTCATATCTTATCCAGCCCTATTGAGAGATACTCCTGCTAACACAGACCCTTAGGTTATAGTGAGGTATAACAAGGTATCTATAGGGAAGAGGTCTGAGAGGGACAAAAGTAATAGACCACGCAAGTATATGACGGCCACCACCTCCCTGAAACCGTATATTTCCTCCTAGTCTCACACTCTGGGGCCAAGTGAAATAATACTCCACTTGAGCCAACTTCACAGCACCAGGCTCTACACACATAAAAAGACGCTATCCTGATACCCCATTCAATAAAGGTGGAGCTTCTATCCTAGATCCCTAGCCTACTCTCCCTCATTTCCCACCTGACCTATCAGGTGGGTCATATCCCAGATCCCCTTTCCCAGCTTTGTCGATAGGAGATACACCCTTTGGAGAGTAGGCCTGGGTTACCTACCTATACCATGCCCGTCTAACTGTAGAAGACCTTAATGGAAGGGCCTACATAATACCTTATGGCACCCTAGGGCCTAGTTAACCATACAAGATGCAAACCTAATCCTTTTGAATGTTCAGCAGCTAAAGCTACCTTTATTAAAAGGAGAAGAATCCTGTCCTCTAAAAGGGAACCCTTAAACACTCACGGTGCTGCGGAGAGCTAGACCTCTACTCTATACTTCTGAGGCCCTGCCGGAGAACTTTGGGTACACCATGTCCCTAAACCAGTGAAAAAAATCTAAGTCTCAAAACCGACAAAAAAAGACTGGCCTGGACCACTTTCATCCTACCCCTCCGACACAGCAGGAGCCTTCAGATGACGACTTTTCAGACTCTAACACTCCATTTGAAGACCTCCTGGGCCCTGCCCTTGGCAACATTCTCAGTAATAATAGACCACCCTCTGGAGACTCCACGTCTGTAATAGACACCATCAAATCTCTATTATCAGGACACCATGTCTCTCTGACCAAAAAAATTGACAGATCCCAAGCTGACCTAAAGAGAGATATTGCTTCAATTGGGGAAAGGACGGATACTCTTGAACAGAAACAAGAGGATTTAATCATAGACCACACTAATCTCCTATCTTACTCCGAAAACCTAGCTATCCAGATTTCTTCATTAGAAACCAAGCTTGCAGACTTAGAAGATAGGTCAAGGAGGAACAACCTGAGAATTAGGGGAGTTCCTGAGTTAGTTTCCCCTCAAGACCTAGAGAACTATCTAAAATAACTTTTTTAAGGAACTAGTCCAAGAAGCTAAGGACTCTGATCGCCTGATGGATAGGGCCCACAGAGTGGCACGTCCGTGCTCTCTCGTGGCTGATAAACCGAGGGATGTAGTTACCAGACTGCACTACTTTTCCTTCAAAAATCAACTTCTTAATATAGATATGCGGTCCAAAACATTGACAGAGAAATTTGAACAGATCCAAATTTTCCCAGACCTGTCGGCCCATACATTATTTCTAAGGAGAACTTTTGCAGACTACACCAAGATCTTAAGAGCAAAATAAATTAGGTATCAATGGGGATTTCCAGTAAAGCTCCTTAAAAACAAAGACAGCCACCTCCACACGATCTCGACACTGGAAGAGGCCTGACTCCTCCTGCAGAAGTGGGGGCTTTAACCAGAGGAACATGAAGACCAAGAGACACCTTCCTCACGGCTATTCCCACTGAGAGCTGGAGCTCCTGAATGGAAACCCCTTCCTAAGAGACCTACTCCATCATATAGATGACCGCCTGCTACTCATCGCAACCCTCCATGAAGAGAGACTTTTTGTATCTCAGCCCCTGTTCACAGAGACTGGTGTCCCATGAAGACACAAGTTGGAGGAATAGCTTTTTTGTATGGTATCCTTTTCAGTATACTATCTTTGAGTTTGGGGAAGTTTCGGGGCCTTGAGCCTCATATCCATCATCTTGTTGCCTTAAAAGTTTATAAATGTTTTTTGCTTAGTTGCCCTACTGTTAAAAAGATATCTGATGCCTAGTATTGTAGCCATTGGTTTGTACAGTTTGTGGCGCCCTGGCATATTTGTGTACATGTGTACTTACTGTTCAATGTTATGTTTGCACTAATCTTTTTTACGTTCACAAGTTCATACCCATCTCATTCTAGATCAATGCCTGGGAATCCTCAGATAATAGCAAGGGGGGATCCCTAATTAGACCCTAGCACTATATACTCTAAACTAGATGCTCGCTAATCTCCATGGCATGGTCACCCATTTTATATGGGTTTGTATCATGGAGTCTCATAGTAGGCATAAGCCCCCATACCCGCTGACCAACTACCATTAACTACTCAACAGCTCATATGGCTCACATCACACCTATTGGTTCCCCCCCTCATGTAGTCATATAGGTATTAGGTCATGACAGAGATAGAGCATCTCAGCAGAACATTGACAGAATTATTAGCCTCAGCCTAACTCCTGATGTAGGCCCTTCCTACTACGCCTACTCTCCTTATTCCCCCCCCCCCCCATCTGATAAGTACTCGAGCCAGTACTTATAATTGAGTAACTCTAGGATCCTATTTTTGGAACTCTAAGAGCAACCCTGAGCAGTGCTATTACGCACTCTATGATATGCTCACTCCTGTAATAAATGTGAAATTTGAATATGTACCTTTTCTATTCTCTTCTCTATTTTTTCCTCCTTGCTTCTCCCCTTCCTTACCCTTCTCCCTCCCGCTCCAGCAGGTTGGAAGACCAGACCTGAAACAAAGATTCCCCATGGTCAACCCATGACAGAGCTGACAATATCCACCCTTAATGTTAAGGGTCTCAACACCCCTACAAAGGGGAGCTTACTGGTAAGATTTCTGAAAAAACACAAAACAGCGATAACATTCATACAAGAGACACACTGGACTGAGCCATCCCCACATAAACTCAGGTCAACTTTATACCCAACTTGTGAGACAGCTTCATACACTAATAAGAAAAGAGGAGTTGCCATACTTATAAGGAACGATATCAAATATACCCCGATCACTATGGAGAGAGATATTGAGGGTAGGTACCTAATTTTGGTCTGTTACTTAGATGATACCCTTTATACTCTAGTTAATGTATACGCCCCTAATACCCACCAGACCACATTCCTCAAACAACTGTTGGCGAGAGTAGACCAGCTTAAGAGAGGTTCCATTCTCCTGGGAGGGGATTACAACTCTACTTGGGACCCCCTATTGGATAGGCGTCCAGGTACCAAGAGTGATCTTAATCGGGGGACTTGCCCCCTTTCTAGGAGGTTTCGTAATCTTCTGATGGGATACAACTACTTTGACATTTGGCGCTGCTTACATACTACAGAAAAAGATTATACTTTCTATTCCATGGCACACCACTCATATTCCCTCTTAGACTATATATTCACTGACTCCTGGACCCTAGATAAGGCACGATCCACGAAAATTGTAGTATGCCCATGGTCTGATCATGACATGGTAACTACTACACTTAACCCACTCCCCCCAGACAGCCATATGAGATCATGGCGACTAGCAGATCACTTGATCAAAGACCCCTGGACCCAACAAACTGCCACTGATCTCCTAATTTTTTTTAAAATGAACGATACTAAACAGACGACCGGGCGACTGGGCGACTATGAAAGCATTCCTCAGGGGGACTTTTTTTAAAAGAGCGGCACAATTGAGGCGAGAGAGAGAGGAGCTACTCTGGCACAGCTCTTTGGGGAACTCAGACCCCTAGAACAACAGAACAAACTCCTCCCTAACCCTACACTGGCGTCACGCATAGGACAGCTCCAGGCTGAAATCACAGCGAAAGAGACGGTTAGGGTACTAGAATCTATTCTTAAATTCCGAAAATTGTTTTATTATCAGGGTAACAGAGCAGATAGACTATTAGCTACTAAGTTAAGAGCCAGAACAAGATCCATGCGAATCCAAAAAATCTGCCACTCAGGCAAAACCTCACATGCCCCTAAATATATTGGTGAGGCCTTCATGGCCTACTATAGTGAGTTATATAACCTAGGCTCCTGCCTAACTACTCCTAAAGCAGACCCACTCACAATTACAGCCTTCCTATCTAGCCTCAACCTCCCACAACTAGATACTGACCCGACTAACCACCTTGCGGACCCCATAACCCATTCTGAAATAAAAGAAGCCATTAAGACACTTAAGCTACATAAGGCACCAGGACCAGATGGATATACCCCTCTATTCTTCAAAACATATGTGGTTATTCTAGTCCCATACCTTCAGAGACTATTTGGCGAAACCTTTGAGACGGGCTCCCTACCCCGAGAGTTCCTGGAAGCCTCCATGCTAACTATCCCTAAGAAGGGTAAGGACCCCTCACTCTGCCAAAGCTACCGAACTATTTCACTTATTAATTTAGACATTAAGATTTTTGCCAAAATATTTGCCACCAGGCTTAGCCCACTACTACCCACAGTGATACACAGGGATCAGGTAGGCTTTGTGATGAACCGTCAGGGTACAGATAGTAAGCGTCGCTTACTAAATGTGTTTGAGGAGGCGGATGGCTCCGGGAGACCCCTACTCACCCTGTCGTTTGATGCCGAAAAGGCGTTTGACAGGGTGAGGTGGGAATATTTGACTGCAGTCCTTGACCTGGTAGGCTTACCCTACGGTTACAGGCGAGCGGTGGGAGCGCTATACTCGCACCCGACGGCCAGGATTAGAGGCATGGGATTCTGCTCCCGGCCCTTTGCTCTCAGTAACGGCACCCGTCAGGGTTGCCCACTATCCCCCCTCCTCTTTGTACTGGCCATAGAGCCGCTGGCAGAAGCCATCCACGCATTCAAAGATATTAAGGGCATATATATACATGGGACGTATCAGAAGCTCAGTCTATTTGCGGACGACTTAACTGTTTTTTTAACAGACCCTGACCGCTCCCTCTCACATCTCCTTGACCTCTTTGACCTATTTGGTAGAGTATCGTTCTACAAACTTAACGTGACTAAGACTGAAGCTTACCCACTCCATATCCTGATGGCCCAACTCCATGCTCTTCAAGCTAAACATAAATTCAAATGAAACCACAAAGGGATTAGACATTTAGGAGTATTCCTATTGCATGACTTTAGAAATGTAGTCGTGACCAACTATGACCATTTTCTTCAGACACTCAAACAAATGTTAACATTGCCCAGATATAAAGAAATATCATGGATGGGTAGGATCTCAAAATGATGATCCTACCAAAACTCACATACCTATATAGATGCCTCCAGCTAAAACTCCCCACTACATACTTAGACACGTTCCAATCATTACTTAACAAATATATCTGGTCAAATACAAAACCCCATATAGCGAGTAAGATATTACAGTCACCAATAGATAGAGGAGGATTGGGTCTTCCCAACCTCAGGACGTACGAAGCTGCTATGCTTACCCACATATCAGGATGGGGGCCCACTAAGGAGCCCCCTAGATGGTATGACATCGAACAAGCCTCACTCGCTCATGATATTCTTCTCTCTGACCTAATATGGATCCCGTTGCATTGTAGATGCCTTCCCTCCCCGTCTAACCCTGTTATCAAACACTGCCTTCATATGTGGCATAAATTGCGCCATTCCCATATGGTAGCCCCCCACCCATCGCCTATTCATAGTATATAGGGACTCCTCAAGGGGCTTTCAGACTCTAACGCCTCTGGCTGGTCTGCTCTCACCATAACAACAATACGTGACCTACATATGGGGAACACCTGGGCCTTGTGCCCCGAGCTTATCTCACAATACACAATCCCACGGAAAATGCACTTTGAAGTTATGCACTTTAGAGCCCTACCAAACAGTTGGAATTTATTTAAAACTACACCGCGTACCAAAACATTGTTGGAATCCAGATGGAAAATGGGATTGCAGGGACACAAACCACTCACGATTCACTATCAGTGCATCCAAAATTGTCCTACTTTACAAAAAACACATAATATTCTGGCATGGGAGAGTGACTTGGACAGAGTACTTGACGACCAGATTTGGATGAGAGCTATATCTGATACTAGACGGATAATCCACTGCATAACCCTCTTTGAGCTATTTTATAAACTACTTACAAGATGGCACTGGGTCCCAAGTAGGTTGCACAGATTCTCTCCCACCACATCAGACCGGTGCTGGAGGGGATGTGGTGAAAAAGGAGATGACATCCACATTTGGTGGAGCTGCCCAGAAATCTGTAAACTATGGACCAAGGTTTTTACCCTATGTAGACACCTTTCCCTCCCGACAGACCGGGGCCCTGATACCTGCTTGTTACACTTGAATATCCCTAAACTTCCTAAATCACAGAAACACCTTTTTATTTATATTCTGATGTCCACCAAACTTGCTATCGCAAGACATTGGAAACAGCAGAGTGCCCCTACACTAGGAAAGGTAATTGAGATCATCTCTAAAATAAAGATAATGGAGGAAGCAGTATATCTAAACAGAGAAATCTTAGACCTCCACACTGATATTTGGTCCCCATGGGATGCACTCCCACACAATTTAGTTTTTTAAAGTTGGACCATGATCGACCTCCTGCTAACCCCTCCCTTTCCACCCCCTCCCCCCCTCTACTTTTTTATCTCCTTTTTTTTCTGTATTCTCTCTCTCTTCTATTCTTTCTCTATAAAGACTATAACAAGAGATAAAAGGAGTCAATTAAAATGTTCTATTTATTGGTATATATTGATGTGAACTTGTTGCACTATACTGTTTTCATTATTATGTATTATCCTGGAGCTATACTTTGCAGCTCCTATAGGTTGTTACTGGACATTCCAAGCTAATGTATTCTGGACAGAGACTAGTGGCAGTATTTATTAATGGATGTTCAGTAACCAGTGTTATTTGTGTTAAAAACTGAATTAAAAAACGAGGTCTACAACAATTAGCTGACCTTTCTGGAGGATTCAGCGAAAAACTATAAGTAAGATGTTACTTACTCTGTTTTCTGATTACTTTGTAATATGGATAGAACTACCTACATATGTCTTACTATCGCACTGTTGTTTATAATTGTAACCTCAATAAAAATTTATTTCATAAAAAAAAAAAAAAAAATGGGGACTAGTGATAGTTCCAGGCGAACATAGCATGTTCGCGTTCGCCGCGAAGGGTGAACATATGCGATGTTCGGTCCGCCCCCTATTCGTCATCATTGAGTAAACTTTGACCCTCTACCTCACAGTCAGCAGACACATTCCAGCCAATCAGCAGCAGACCCTCCCTCCCAGACCCTCCCACCTCCTGGACAGCATCCATTTTAGATTCATTCGGAAGCTGCATTCTTAGTGAGAGGAGGGACAGTGTAGCTGCAGCTGAT
>CAJPDP010169238.1:0-10115 GCA_905336975.1 Bombina variegata variegata | reverse complement strand
CCCAAAATAAAAAAACCTAACACTAAAAAACCTTAACTACCCATTGCCCCTAAAAGGCATTTGTATGGGCATTGCCCTTAAAAGGGCATTCAGCTCTTTTACTGCCCTTAAAAGGGCAATCATCTCTTTTTCAAGCCCATTAAATCCCTAATCTTAAAAATATTTTTTTGTTTTTTGTTTTAAATCCTTAAATTAAGCCCCAAATAGGTACTCACCATTCCTGAAGTCTTCTTTCAGGCGGTTCCATCATCTTCTATCTTCATCCGGGGCAAAGGCGGCACAGAGCAGAGGTGCGAAGCTGGCTTCCCTGATGCATGGATCCTCAGAGGCTGTCCTCAATGGCAGTGATCCTCTGTGGCAGTCCTCGGTGGCCCTCAGCAGCGTGGAGGCTCCTCTTCATGCGATTGTCCGTCGCACACTGAAGATTGAATGCAAGGTACCCAATATTTATTGGGGTACCTTGCATTCATATTGGCTAAAATTTTGAAACCAGCCAATGGGATGAGAGCTACTGAAATAGTATTGGCTAATTTGAACAGCCAATAGGATTTCAGTATCTCTAATCCTATTGGCTGATTTCAAAATTTCAGCCAATACGAATGCAAAGTACCCCAAATTGAATGCGGTACCTTGCACTCAATCTTCAGTGTACGACAGACATCGGATGGAGAGGAGCCTCCACGCCGCTGAGGACCGCCGCCGCTGAGGACCGCTGCCGTTGAGGACCGCCGCTGAGGATCAATGCATCGGGAAAGACAGCTCCGCACCTATGCTCCGTGCCGCCTTTGTTCCAGATGAAGATAGAAGATGATGGAGCTGCCTGGAAGAAGGCCTTCTCTGCCGGATTTCAGGAACGGTGAATACCTATTTGGGGCATAGTCTTAGGCTTTTTTTTGTTTTTTTTGGGGTGGCTTTTTATTTTTACATTATGTTTTTTTTGGCTGGAAAAGAGCTGATTGCCCTTTTAAGTGCAATTCCCATACAAATGCCCCTTTAGGGGCAATGGGTAGTTTAGTTTTTTTATTTTGGGGTGTTTGGTGGGTTTATATGGGTATTAGTTAAGGTTTAAAAAAATTTATTTTGGATAGCTTTGTTTATTTTTTTCTGTAATTTTACTTTTATTATTTTTTGTAACTTTAGCTTGGGGTTTTTTTTTTTTTAAACATAGACTGCCCTCTGTGCAGGCTTATTGCCTAGTTCCTCAATAATATCAGTTACTGATTACTACTCGCTCACTGACCCACGCAAAATTCCAATGGGAACCTGAAATCTCGTAAATATCCAATCCACTCACAAAAAAGTGAGGCAGTGGGACAGTGTAAAATTAGAACATCTCAATGTATTCATAAGAATAGGGCAAAAATTATTCCATGTTATACATTGCATAAAACATCAAGCCGAGTAGAAAAGGTCTTACACGTTTCAGCTTACGCCTTCCTCATAGACCGTGCTACATCGGTCATAAACGGCAGGTAAAATAGGCTCTTAATTACATCTGAAAAACATCACCTGTGTCTGCTACAACGTCATAATAAGAAAACCCTGCTTCTTTAAAGGTACATAGTCCCTCTATTTAATTACTATATCAATAATGTAGTATTACCACTCATAATTAAATATGTGCTCATTAATATAAATAAATCAATTCACAGTATCATTATGTATCCATAATGTTCCATCTTATCATAAAATATATACATGGACTTCACAAAGATTTATAAGCTCCAATCGTAGGCAAGCGTAGGGAGAAGCAGATACACATTCAGGACATATGTTCAGAAGAACAAGTACATAATCTAACAGTTTTGAATCTCTCAGATCTGACCTTAGGAGAGATTGAGCTTAAGGTCCTAGGATATGGACTCAGTTTGTTCCATCTACCAATTTCAACCTATTTGACACCATCCTTCATCTTAACAGATTTGTGAGGAATCTTACCTTCAAAAAGTTTTATAAACAAGATCCTGCCACTGATGATAACATATATGATGAATCATCAGATGAACAGGAGAGGGTTGATGTCTCCTTTGTGGAGGCAAGGGATTATTTAACTCTGTTAAGATTAGAGATGGAATCTAAAGAGGATGAAAACATTAATGTAAAGTTCAAGCAGTACTCTACTTTTTATCCAACTCATGCCAGGGGAGTATTCTTAGAATCCTTCCATAAGAGAGTATAGCTGGAATTGGAAAAATTGCAAGAAACTCCACCCCGTTTTAAGAACAAGCTCACTAAGGAAGAGGTTAAAGCTATTAATGACCTTAAGAGTAAGGATTCTATTGTAATTTGTCAGAGTGATAAAGGGTGGAACGTGGTACTCCTTAATAAGGTAGACTGCATGAATGAAGCCCTCAGACAGTTAGGGGGCATGGAGGTGTATGTTCAACCTAGATTTCGACCCCACCTTGCCATTTCAGAGAAGTCTCTTTTTAATTTTAGACGAAGGCAAAGAGATAGGAGTTATGGATGAGGATACTTGCATTTATCTTAAAGTCCAAAACCTGAGGATACCTATTTTCCACCATCTCCCCAAGACACACAAAACATTAGACAACATTAGAAAATGTACAGGGACGACCTATTGTTTCTGGTATAGGGTCCCAGTTGGAGCCATTGGGGAGATGGATGGAGAAAATACTACAGCCTTTAGTTAGGATCTTACTGTCTTTTCTAAAAGATACTAAGCAGTTGCTGACAATGCTGGAAGGCATAGAATGGAGCTTAGAATATGTATGGATGACTATAGATGTAGTCAGCCTCTATTCCAGCAATGTATAATATGGAATAATTTTTGCCCTATTCTTATGAATAAATTGAGATGTTCTAATTTTACACTGACCCACTACCTTGCTTTTTTGTGAGTGGATTGCTTTGAACTACATTTCACGTAGATTACAAGTGGAGCGCTCATTTATCACGTGTCCCCAAATATCTCCTCAACATGGATTGACTAGAAAATGTAATCATCAATTTACAATAACCTAGATTACGAGTTTTGCGTTATGGTTTTAACGCTGAAAAATGGCCATTTCAGCGTAAAAACAGTAAAGCAGCAATTATGAGTCGTGTCGGTATTGCTATACCGCAAGCTTTTTAGCCTGTGACGCAACTTCAGTCCCACACGCAAAAAAATTATGTTTTTGTGTGGGATTTCCATAGCGCTGGTATTACAGTTTGGCGGTAAGGCTGAAATGCTTGCGTTACACCCTATACCAAAATGATCCATTCCGCCATCTGAGAGCAGTAGTTATGGATTTTGTGTAACAAAAATGTTTCACAAAACATATAACTAAAGTGTTACAAATTACACTAACACCCATAAACTACCTATTAACCCCTAAACCGCCACCCTCCTGCATCGCAAACACTATTTAAAACGTATTAACCCCTAATCTGCCGTCCGCCCACATCCCTACCACTATAATAAAGTTATTAACTCCTATTACGCCGCTCCCCGACAACGCCGCCACTAACTAAACCTAACTAGCCCTAAATCGCCAGTCCCCCACATCGCCACTACTAAATAAACCTATTAACTCCTAAACCGTCAGCCCCCCATATTGCCACTAATAAATTAAACTATTAACCCCTAAACCTATCACCCCCTAACTTTAAATTAAAATTACAATATCCCTATCTTAAAATAAATAAAAACTTACCTCCCGAAAATAATTTTATAAAGGCAAATTTTAACTTGAGAGCTCCTTATCTTGCTATGCAGGGCTCTAGATGTGAAAGAGAAACATATACATTACAATAAAATTGTCAGCGAACCCCCAAAGATTTATATGATTTCTCTGCACGTGAGCGACTTTTTCATCATAAGGCTTATGTATTTAACTAACTTTCAAGAGTTAAACACATAATAAAAAAAAGGAATTTATTTACCAGCATAAAAACAGAGCATTTTATTTTACACTTTAATGCCTGTTTAAACAATACAATACATTTTTAAACAATACAATACAATAAATAGATTTTTTTTTATTATTAAAAATGTATTCTACTTAAATAATTACACTGTATGTTCCTCTTGTTTATGTTAAAAATGATTATTATTATTTATTTATTTTTAAATTAAGATGTTTTACAAAAGCTCAGACTGGCAAAGGATTAACATTTGTGTACATTTGGAGAACGTAATAAATGCCAGTATTTGTTTTTTGTTTGGATCCACTGATTTATATAAAAAAAATAAAAATAGAAAAAATAAAAAAAAGTGTAGTTATCGGTTTGGCACAACGTAGACTGACATTCTGTATTTTTGTCTTTTATCTTTAGATCTAGTTAAAGATGAAGCTGATCTGCTTTGCAACATTTCTTCTAATGTTTTTGACGAAAATGGAAGCGCGACCACAAGCACCAGCTGAAAGCTCCGGTATTAAATTGATTAATTATTTATAAAGTGCATAAGAACCGCTTTTTTTCTGCTGCAAATTCTTCTTTCCATACAACTAAACATCATACATAATATACCTTTCTACAGAACTGCATTGTTTTTACCAAACTTTAAATAATATGAAATAATAATTGTATAGTTTATTCTTCATTCGCTTTTGTAATATTAACCTACCTGTTGATATAAACTTGGTTCACCTTTTGCAATATTTATACTACTCTGCAATACTATGGAGAAACAACAGCCACAAAGAAGAAAAAAATATCAATTTTTATAATATGTGATATGTGAATATGCTTTTGGAAGTTATACAAAATATTCTAAAAATTATCAATACATCTTTATTTTCAGTAATGGTAAATAAAATCTTTTTTACCCCCAACTTTCAAGGTGGTCCCTAAAGTGCGATGCCAGCTCTCTGCCAACTGATTAATAGGCAGAAAAGTTTCCAGTCGCATGTGTTGTGATTTGTAGTATGGTCTACAGACACGGGGAAAAATCTATAGCCAGATACAGTAGCCAAGTCATTTAATAAGAGTACTTTTGTTTGCAGTGCATGCATATGAGGCTTAGGCAAATATGAAACCATGCCAAAATGTTGTCTGTCACAAGACATTTTTTTAATTTTTTCTTATGTGGCTAAACGTTGATATTTGAGTTGAGGTAAAATATCAATCTCTAATGTTCCATTAGTACACAATATATCTCTTTTACAGAAAAGGTGAGGAATTGTATGGAAGTTGAAGTTCACAGAACGCTCACCTTTTCTATAATTTATTTAAAGTTTGTTTAAATCTTAAATAATTTCAGTTTGTTGTATGAAAAATAAGTGAGCTGGAGCCAAGGAAATATTGTCTTACTGTGCAGCTCATAGTTAAAGCATTCATCTTCCTTCAAATTCACCCAAATGATTATAATTTTATTTAGGACACGCATAAAATATTGTATGAATTAGCAGTTTGTAAAATACAAAAAGAGATAGAAAAAGATGCAGTGATACCAAATAACAAAGTTTAAATAAATGTGTTTCTTGCATGGCAAAATATGAGCCAGATTACAAGTGGTGTGCTAATGATAACGTGGGACACAATATGTAATATTGCTGGACCGAGCTAACATTAGCACGCAACTTGATATTATAAGTCCATGGTAAAATGGATTTACCAGAGAATGGTTAGCATGATCGACATCGCTTTAGCACAACTTATACTTTCAATGGAGATTTTGACTGTGCTAAATAGTGCTCATATTACAAGTTGATAACCAATAAGGATTTCTTCAGAGTGCCCCACAGAAGTGAATGGGGAGGTGGAATTTGAGATATTCAAAGTCCTAAGTTAGCATACCTGAGTTTTTTGCTCATGCTCTACCTTTTTACTGTTAACTTGTAATACGTGTGTTAACCTGGCTGCACTAATTATTTATTTTGATCGTAGTTAGCACTTGGAGCTAAAAAAAAAAATTAGCATGCCACTTGTAATCTGACCCTATATGATTACTAAACTTCAGCTCATCCATTCACAATGCAGAGACTAGATTGTAATGTTTAAAACCGTGTTTCTCAATGACGTTCATCAAGGACCCCTTGCTGGCCAGATTTATAGAATTTTCCTAAATGAGCACAGGTGAGACAGTTATAATGATTGGACTAATGAACAGCCATAGAAGGGAAATATTTAAAATCTGGCCTGTTAGAGCAAATTGAGGACTAGTATTGTTATTGATTTATTAAAACACAGAGTCCTACAGTTCAGTCTTGCAAGTCACTTTTGTTTATATGTTATCAACACAAGTTCACTCCATAAAAATGCTACAAACCCAGCAATACTCAATAGTGAATAAAGAAAATAAAAAAACTGAGCAATTAAAAAATAAAAAAATGTTATTATCTATAACATTTATAAATAATCTTGCATATGTCTAATCCTGCAAATACTGGGTAGAAACAAAATAAAAATATAATAATAATAAATGGAAACAGTGCAATATTTTACCAGAATTCAAATGAACTGGTTAAAGGCAATCTGAACATGTGTATATGTCACACAGTCCTAGGCCTTAATAACAATACCAATGTATATACAAACCCAGGTGGTCTAAAGGTCAGAAACACACAGATATTTAGAAGACTCACTCTATTCTCATAGCCTAAGTAAAGGTGCATGTTGTATGTCATCCCTTACAGCCTCTGAGCCAATCAGCAAGACTGTAATATTGGCAGAACATCAATGGCCAAATAAAAAGATCTCTTTTAATTCACTCACATTTCTGCTGCTATTTCCCACGTAAAAAGTAATTTTCATCAGATACCCTTATATTCTGCCTCAAGATAACCAAGGGAAAGTGATAAAAATACTGCACTCAAAGAGAGGATAACCTGAGCCCACCACAATATGCAGCAGCAATTGCATTCATCATCTGCAACCCCATCTGAGATATTGCCCCATGCTGTTTTCTGACATTACGTTCTGGTATTCTCTCAATATTACATCATAGTTCCTTAGAGTAGAAGCACTGAATTAAAAAATGTAAAAAGTTAATCTCTTTAATACCATATGCTTACACCAAACCAGACTGCTAGTTTTTTGCCACAATACAAACCATAGAACAGACAGACACATACTAAGACCCATGATTAAACACAGACTGATTTTCACTCATGCAGATACTTTTACCAACTATTCATTGCAGGAGAAAGGGAGTAGTTAGTTGCCAGAGGGTGTATCAAGAGGGGCCAGGTCTATTCAATAAACAAGTGGGGGTATTATAGTGGCAGAACCATAGGACGTTGGAGGAGAGCCATAAATGAAAGTAAAAAAAACAAGAGAAATATGTAAGGGATGAAGGTCCAGTAATTGTCAGACATCATCAAGTACTTGAAAACACCCTGTTAGGTAAACGTTACTGTCTAATTGATTGACTTTTTATGGAAAGCTTTTGATGAACTGGGACTGCTGCATTTCTTAGACACAAAATAACATTGAATGATGCATTTCTGTGTCACAAACACACAATTGGTATTGTGAGTTATTTCATGAGTTTTACTACATATTTAAGCCAAGTTTCCATTGTGGTTGTAAACTCTGTAAACTGATGGTAACATATGACAACAAGCATCTCCATTAAAGTAATCAGTTTACAACAGCAATGAAAATTAGGCCTTATGCCTTAAAGGATGATTACATGTTTGCATAGATTTGAAATAACATCAAAAATTAAACACATCCTTTAAAAATGTATTTACTTATTATGTTTTCTTTCTTTTTTTTAGCACTTAAATGCAAACCAGGTCCTATGGATTTAGTCTTCATAATTGATAGTTCAAGAAGTGTTCGGCCATTTGAATTTGAAACTGTGAGGAAGTTTATGATTGATATTATTAATTCACTGGACGTTGGTCCAACAGCTACAAGGGTTGGAGTAGTTCAGTACTCAAGTCAAGTGCAAAATGTTTTCTCCCTCAAATCCTTTTTTAACAAGGCTGACATGGAAAAAGCTATTAAAGACATAATTCCTCTGGCCCAAGGAACCATGACTGGCCTTGCCATACAATACGCCTCAAATGTCGCTTTCACTGAAGAAGAAGGTGCTCGACCATTGTCAAAAAGGATTCCAAGAGTTGCTATAATTGTGACCGATGGGAGACCACAAGATCGTGTTGCAGAAGTAGCTGCCCAAGCGCGTGAGGCTGGTATTGAAATCTATGCTGTTGGTGTACAAAGAGCAGATGTTAACTCCCTTCGAGCCATGGCTTCCCCTAACCTTGATGACCATGTTTACCACGTAGAATCATTTGATCTTATTCAGCAATTTGCAATCAAGTTTCAGGACGCACTATGTGGTGAGTATTGATCATTTCCATTGGTTTATTAAAAAAATATCTAATTGAAAGGACCTGAAAGATTTTTTTTTTAAATAAATTTGGTGAAAAAGGATTGACTTCTTTTAAATCTTCAATAAAAATGTTCTTTTATTTTTTGTTTCAGCTGTTACTTTTCAATTAAAAAAACCCTATATGACCTATATGAGACTGTGTTAAACGATATTTTGATTTTACAATCTTTATTTCTGCTGCAGCAAAGCAAAAACAACAATGAGCAACCCATAGCTTAGGAATAAAAACCCATTTAAAAGAATAACAAAGAAAAACAAATTATAAATGTTTTCTACTAGTCTATTAGCTCAGTGACAATATTGAGTTTGTTTTTCAATTTTCAAATGAAATGTAATTTCTATCTTTTAAAATATATTCTGCAAAGCGCACTTCTATTTTCAATTTTCCTTAGTTCTCTTGGACACCTTTATTAAAGAGTAATTCTAGGGGCTAAATTCTAAAAAGCTCTCTGGGCTAGTGAGATTCTATAACAATGCTCGCCAGTCTTTCCATTTCCCTAGCTGACTCTATGGGGCCGATTTATCATGTGTCTGACGGACATGATCCACTGTAGCAATCATGTCCAGTCCGCCAGACACCGATAAATGCCAACAGCATATGCTGTCGGCATTTATCATTGCACAAGCAGTTCTTGTGAATGCCTCCCCCTGCAGATTCGCGGCCAATCAGCCGATAGCAGGGCGTGTCAATCAGTTGGATTGCTGTCCGCCGCCTCAGAGGCGGCATACAAGTTAAGGAGCAGCGGTCTTAAGACCGCTGCTTCTTAACTCCTGTTTCCGGCGAGCCTTAAGGATTGCGCGGAAACAGATGTATTTGGACCCATTTTGGCCATAATAAATTGGCCCCTATAAAGCAACTTTTTACCCTGAAAACAGAGTGTCTTGCTAAGTGGCATATACTGCATTTTTGTATTGGAAGGAGATGCATACATTACAAAAGTGCACAATGAAAATCGTAATTTAAAATCAAACAAAATGAGTAATTGAACCATTCACACAAAAAATTGTATTGTTAAGTTTCATAAAAAAATCGTATTTTATTAAAAAAAAAAAAAAAAATTGTATGTAAATTACACAGGAATACATTTTTTTTTTAAATATGCACATCGTAAATCATAATTTAAGTACATAGGATGTGCGAAAAACACAGAAATTTGTACAAAACACAAAGCGTAATTGTTGTTTTTTTGTAAAATGGGCTGAACATAGGCGTTCCATGGGCGTATATAAAATTGCCTCTCAAATCCCAGCCTAATTCCGCAAACATTTCCGCCCTTCAGATCTCCCTGTTTTTTCTCACAACTTATAAGGAGGCAAGCTTTTATCAAAATACTCAAAACACTAAGGGCCAGATTACGAGTGCAGCACAAACGTTTGCGCACAAGTGATAGTAGATTTTCAAGTTCGTTTGTAGCTGATATTACAAGTTGAAAGTAAACACGATCACTTGAGCACAATTGAAGATAACGCTTGATGGGTTAGTGCGTCCTCATAGTTGTGGTTAACTGTTTCGCTAAACAAAAGAGTGTCACAAAACACATAAAAAATACATTACACAATACAGTTACACTAATAAAAATGCTATCTAATAAAGATTATTAAAAAAAATATTGCACAAAAAAGTTATAAGGGCTCAAACACATGAGATCTCAGGTGTTAGAAAATAAAAAGGCAGGCAAAGGGATTTAACATAGACATACATACATACAGTACATACACATGTCTAAATATCTATGTATTTATATATATATATATATATATATATATATATATATACATTAAATACAGTGTATATATATATATATATATATATATATATATA